>JAJGOT010000127.1:857500-1117500 GCA_022457155.1 Cladopsammia gracilis | reverse complement strand
CAATTGATGATCAAGGTAAGGATTCCAAAACCCAGAAGAATCTCCGCGACCGTCAAGTGACCTTGTCTTTTCCGTATTCCACAATAACTAACATGTCACCCTTGATTTTCTGGATGTTAATTGAACATTTATCCAACCTTTATGGCCAATTTTGAGCCAGAAGCAAGCAATGACAGTAAATAACAGTAAAGGGGTGACATTTGGACAAGGATTTTCTTTGGGGATTGTCCATTAGAAAAACAGGGGAGGGGAATTTTTAGCTTGCAATATTTCTTTTTTCGCCCATTGCCTGTGCAGGATTTGTTTTTGAGGCTGAAACTTGCTCTCTGCACGAATTTTTTTCCTGTTCAAGATAAATATGACTTTGCAAAATATTTGGTAAACTGATGTAACATTTTCGTTGTACTTTGTAGATCACCAAGGAACCGTTTTGGTTTATTTAGTGGGAAATGGTTTGGTGGAATGTTATGGATCTCTGTGGAATAAAATGACCCCTCTCTATTCATTCTTCTTTTTATGTGCTCCCCTTCACTCACGTGCTCTCCCTCCCCCCTCCCTTCTCGCTTCTCGTGCTCTCCCCCTCCCCCTCCCTTCTCGTGCTCCCCCCCAACACACACACACATACACATACACACGCGCGCACAGATGATACACATATTCCATTGATTATTGTATAAAGTTCTCGAGTTGCATTTCAGCCCAGATTAGCACTTTACCAAGATGATGTCAGCCATAAAATGTTGCAGAAGTATTTTAATATTTTATTATATTTAATATTCTTAAAAGAATCAGGGGTTCTGAGGGAGGCTTTTTTGGAACATTTTGAGTTTTAGATACACCAACAGTTTATAAATTTGTAGATTTATTTCAGGTGTATTGGCGACTTGTGACAATTATGGTTTGTTTGATTGTTCTCTTTCTTTTTCAGGCAATCCTGAGAAACTTGTAGAGCTCATCGGACGAGACTACAAAAGGGCCGTGTTGTGTCCCTTTCCATGGTGTGAAGATGAACTACAGATGAATCTGTCTAACATCTTTACAAGATTGCAGATAAAGAGTAGAACAAAAGAGCGATCAAAGCTAACAGATAACACCATCAACATGACAGACGTATTCATACCACACGCAGAGTGCGTCAATCCAAGAGTGGTGCTGATCGAGGGCAATCCAGGGATGGGCAAAACCACGTATTGTCAAAAGCTGGCATATGATTGGTCCGTGGGAGAAATTCCACCTAAAGCTTGGTTTCCTAAAGTGGAGATGCTGCTTCTGCTGAAATGCCGTGACGTGCACATGAAAACTGCTAGCATCCAGGAAGTCATCGATGATCAACTTCTACCACAAGATGCAGACAAGAAGGAAAAGGAAAACTTCTTCCACTTCATTCGCTCCAATCAGTCCAGAATCTTGCTGGTTCTTGACGGTCTGGATGAATTGCGCGAGGATCTGGTCCAGGGTTTCTTCCCCTTGATTCAAGGAAAAGTCTTTTCCAATATTTACCTCATGTTAACAGCTCGACATGAAGCTGGAATGAGAATAAGGCGATACTGTGACACGCTGCTAGAAATTGTCGGCTACACTCACGATGATGCTGACGATTATATTAAAAGGTATTTCAGCAATCACGAGGATAAAAGCCTTGCTGGTAAAATGATTAACCAGTTAAACAAAGAAAAACAGCTCAGGGAGTTAACGGCTAATCCTTTGAACACAGCTTTATTGTGTCTTGTTTATGATGAAACAAGAGGAGTCTTTCCTTCCAAAAAAAACAAATTGTACGATGACCTTGTCTCGTGCGGTCTCAGGAGATATTTTGCGAAGAATGGAGTTTCTTTGGGTGACGACGATCCCGTTGAGAGATGTGCAGACCAGCTGAACCAGTTGGGGAAGATGGCATTTGAGGCTTTCCTAAAAAATCAGTTGTATTTTAGTCAAGACGAGATGAATTGCCAGTCCACTGATTTTGTACAATTGCCTTTTCTTTCCCGTGAGCCAAGTGTGAGCAAAATAAGACCAAAGCCATGCTTTGCATTCACGCACAAAACGTTGCAGGAATATTTTGCGGCGTTTTACTTGGCACACCAGATCTTAACTCGCGACAAAGGAATAGAGACTCTTCTAGCTCAGCTCAGTCCTGTTGACAGTTGGCAGGTGTGGGAATTTCTCTTGACAATGGTATCAAGCAAGAGTAGTGAAATGGCAGTTTTTGTTGTGTCACGTATTTGTGCTTTTTTCTACCGCGAAAGACCTCGAAATACAATCAACGCCTTCGCCGACGCCGACGATGATTTGGATGATTTCGAACTTTGTAAACTTAAAGTACACGACTGGACAGTATGTATGGAACGGTGGAGTGTGGATGAGAAAACCTTAGACGATGTGGTTACTAAAACCCTTCATCTTATTGCTGAGTGTGAAGATGGTGAAAATGAACTAAGGGATTACCAGAAGAAAATGGTGCATGTACTGGCACGCTGCTTTCCAGTTAAAAAATTATCCCTTGCTCCAAGTGCCCGCTATCGTGTCCTTTACTCTGAATACTTGAAAACCAACTGCACACTGACATATTTACGTTTGCATAGTGACTTAAACGAATTACTGTTATCAACAATTGAGAACGTCTTTCATCCTGGACACAAACTAGTGTTTTTGAAGTTGATGAACGTGAATATCGATCATTTGCTTGGATTAGTTACACCTCCGTCTCGGCTGGATAGCACCATTGCAGATTTAAGGCGACGTTATTCATGGATCGAGCGTTTCGGTGCCCAAGCAATTACAACATTTCTACAGTCTTGTCATCTTTTAACACACGTAAGCTTATCAGATGTCTTGGTCCAATATGAAGGAGCCATAGCAGTTGCACAGTTTATTCACACAAATCGCAATTTGACACATTTAAGTCTTCGTCGTGCACAGATTTATGATCCAGGAGCCATAGAGATTGCCTACGCTCTTCAGTTAAATTGCACCTTAACACATCTAAGTCTGAGTGGAAATTGGATCACTGGTCTTGGAGCGAACGCTTTAGCAAATGGTACACTACAGTATTTGGATCTAAGTGATAATGTTGATGGTGAATCAGTAGCTCAGGCGCTTGCTCTGGCTTTGGAATCAAATCGTGTTTTAAGCTACTTGGACTTAGGTCAATTTTCTGAAGATGCTGTTAGACGTATAACTTTCCTGGATTCTGGTTCATTCAAAACCATCAATATTTCCATTAAATTGATTGGCCCTTCAGGTGCATTAGCACTTGCAAGAGCCTTACAAGTAAATTATACATTGACTTATTTTGATGTTAAATGCAATAATATCAGGGACTCGGGAGCAGCCGCATTTGGACAGGCTCTCCAAACAAACTGCATTTTGAGTCATTTAGATCTCAGTGGCAATATGATTGGTGATCTAGGAGCAGCGTGCCTTGGAGAAGCTCTCCGATCAAACAGCACTCTGACTCTGTTATATCTCATGGAAAATAAGATTGGCGATCCAGGAGCAGAAGCTCTGGGAAAAGCACTGCAATCAAATCGCAGCCTAACGCATTTAAGTGTACAAGTTAACCATATTGGTGATTCAGGAACAGCCGCCTTTGCAAAGGCACTACAATCGACTGGTATTCAATTGACCCATTTGGATATGGCTATGAATGAGATCAGCTCTTTGGGTGCAGTAGCCCTGGCGGAAGCGCTTCAGTCCAATAGTTCTCTTACAGGTTTAGATTTGGGACGCAACAAGATCGAATCCTCTGGCGCAGCTGCCCTTGCAGAGGCACTTCGATCGAACTGTACTTTGATGCATTTGATGGTTTCAAGTAACGGTGTCACTGACATGGGAGTAACAGAATTGGCAAAAGCTCTGCAGTATAATAACCGTTTGATCTACTTAAACTTGGAACATAATCCATTTGGTTCACTAGGAGAAGAAAACCTTGAACGGGTTGATCAATCGAAATGTGTCGTAAAGTACTACAGCTCTTTGGGTGTAGATTAGTTCTTTGGGTGAGTAGTTCTCGCGGAAGCTCGTCACTGAGTCTAATATCAGATATTTCGAGCGTTTATTCAACAAATTCAATCATTTAATCGTCTCGATTCCAACACTAAACTACACGAATCTTACAAGATTGAAATCCGACACTAGCTAGCAAGCATGCGGTCTGATAAATCACGTGACTTACAATATGAACTGTCGATAAATCTGACACTCCCCGCATCTGTTCATACTTAGTGATACAGATGTACAACCAAACAAATGTAACTCGGCAATGTTTGAGTCCTAAAAGCCAGAGATATAGACCACTTATGGTCTCAGTTCCATTGCAACAAACTGCAAAGTTCGAGAAACTTGAAACAGAAAAATGTTCAGCAAATTTGAAACAGTTAAAGGTGTTATGATCTCAGTCTACGTAGACTTTCACCATTGATCGCCGCCCTCCGGCGATGTTTGCTATCAACAGCTACTGAATTGGTTCCTAGTTCAGACTGTACTGAACTCTCGAGCTGCAGCAATGTGTCAACGTTGGCCTTCACGTCGATGGGAATTAAATGCTTGACACTCCTCTTGAGTAGGTTCCCGGTATCTGCTACACGCACAGCTGCCGTTCTGACCTTGCTGTCACCTCCTGCTAGCAATTCTTTCACGATCGCTAATTTCCACATTGCTCTCTTGGTTGAATCATTCTGAAGCAGTACTACGTCACCAACGGCAATTTCAGGATTCTCTTCCCTTTTCCTCGAATTCATAGCGTGCGTTTCGCGTAGGTTGAGCAAATAATCCTTTCTCCAGGCAGCTGTAAACTGATTCAGCAGGCGTTTCTGGTGCTGAGATCGTCGCGTCAGCAAGTCATGGGTGCTGACAACTTCAAAGTGGCTTGAATTGGGAGTATTCTGCAAGCGTCAACCTTTGATCAAGTGTGAAACATATGCCAGAGGCCTAGCGTTAAGAATACTTTCAACCTCTGTCAGCAGGGTGCTGAGCTCTTCAAAACTCAGACAACATTGTCCAATCACCTTCTTGAGCGGGCGTTTTACGGTTTGAACTAAACGTTCCCAAAAGCCGCCCCACCACGGGGCCTTGTCAACAATAAATTTCCACGTTACGCCGTTGTTTGACATGTAATGTAGAACTTCTTGAGCTATTGCTATCTTCACAATTTCTTTCGAAGCAGACTTAAAGTGCCCATAACCTAAAATTTTTTATTTTTGTATCTAAATCTACACGTCACGTAATGAACATCTGCGAAAATTTTTTTTTTGATTTTAGCAAAACGTGAATTTTTTATGATTTTTTTAAAGTC
Source organism: Cladopsammia gracilis (assembly GCA_022457155.1). Lineage (NCBI taxonomy): Eukaryota > Metazoa > Cnidaria > Anthozoa > Scleractinia > Dendrophylliidae > Cladopsammia > Cladopsammia gracilis. The sequence continues at coordinate 1,112,207 of JAJGOT010000127.1, read as the reverse complement.
TTCGAAATTTGCCGCCATTTTGGTCCACCATTCGCATTAGTCTCCTCTCGGTCCCTCTCGGTTAACAAAAGATCCGTGACGTAGATTAAGGAACACATAACTTCAAACAAAGGAACAGTTTGACTTCAAACAAAGGAACTGTGACGTACATTAAGGAACATGTGAGCCCGTTGGCCTTCTTAACAGCGGGACGGGTATACCACAAAAATAGGATTTGGAAGATTTGAAATATTCATAAAAAAATCACGTTTTGCAGAAATCAAAAAAAAAAATTTGCAGATGTTCATTACGTGACGTGTAGATTTAGATACGAAAATAAAAAATTTAGGTTATGGGCACTTTAAATGTCTTGGTATTGTCTGATAGTAGTGTGGCTGGCAAACCTCTTCTACTAGTGAATCGGCGAAAAGCCATTACGAAGGCTTCAGCACTCAGTCGTCTTGTAAGCTCCAAGTGTACGGCTCTAGTAGAGGCACACGTAAACAGGCATACGTATGCCTTAGCTTCGTCTGCGTTAGTTCCACCTTTATCTGTCGTGTATAAAGGCCCAGCGAAGTCCACACCTGTATGTGTGAAAGGTGGACAATCAGAAACTCGTTCTTCGGGTAACTCGGGTGACTGCGGTAGTGAGAATGGTTGTCCCGCTACCCTTCTGCATTTCACACATCTTCGTACGCATTTCTTGACGGTTTGTCTTCCTCATACTATCCAGAAGCGCTCTCTTATTGCAGTCAACGTTGTATTCATTCCACTGTGTAACAGGCGCTCGTGAGTGTCTCTGACAATCAAATCCACCACGTGATGCGTCGAAGGTAACAGCATTGGCGTTTTGGCTTCTTGATTGAGTGAACTGTTCTGAATGCTACCCTTACATCGCACGATACCCCTCTCGCCTTTGTAGAGGTCAAACTGTCGCACAAGAATTGGAGCGAGCGTTTTTCTTGTCGACATCAAATAGCACACTTCCTCTGGAAATGACTGGCTCTGTATGGACTTAATCCACAGTTCTTCGGCAGATCGGATTTCTTCTGTGTTCAATACGGGACCTCTCTTCTCTGTAGATCGCCTTGCGAATCGAAGGACGTAAGCAGTAATCCGCAACAACTTAGTCAAGCTACTGTAGCCGTTGGCATCAATGATTTGATGCAAGCCAGTCTGTCGCACTTGTTCGCTACTGGTCAAAACATGGGTAACAGTTGCAGGATTCTTCGGATTTCCTTCATGGCGGTTTCGTTCTCGGAGTGGGCGTTGTCCTCGCGTCGCCATTCTTCTTCAACACTGTGCAGAAATTCTGAACCCCTCCACCTCTTGTCCTCGGTAACCAGTTCGCTCGCTGTCATTCCACGCGAAGGGATATCGGCTGGGTTATGCTCACCTGGACAGAAATTCCACGACTCTGGAGTTGTGTTCTCCCGGATTTCTTGCACTCGGCTCATGACGTACTGTTTCCACAGTTTTGTATTCCTGATCCAGCGTAAGACTGTCATAGAATCGGCCCAGTACACAGTTTCTAATTTCTGAGGCAAGGCGTTCTGCACGGTTTTTGCCAGTCACACCAGAATCGTAGCACCGTGTAACTCAAGCCTGGGCATACTCTGTTTCTTTAACGGTGCAACCTTGGTCTTCGATGCGATTAAATTGACCTCCACATGTCCATCCTCGTAAATCGAGCGAAGATAGATGACTGCCGCGTATGCCCTTTCGGATGCATCGCTGAAGAAGTTGCGCTGATTTCAGCGGAATTGCTGTCGAAGTAACATCTCGGTATGCGAACACTGTTCAGTGTTTGAAGCTCGGCGATGAGTGAATTCCATTTCTTCAAGTGTTGATCAGCCAATTGTCCATCCCAGTCGGCGCGCTTGTTGCAAAGTACTTGAAATAGAACCTTCCACTGGATAGTAAATGGGCTCAACAGTCCAAGAGGATCGAATATTTTAGCCGAGATCTTCAGCAACGATTGCTTTGTAGTAGGAAGCAGCTCAGCTTGTTCTGAAAGATCTGACAAGTCGAAAGTGAACTCATCGGTTGCAGTATTCCAAATTGTCAACTAAACTTGCTGAAAAAGTGCTCTTTTCTAAAAAGAAAATCTCTCCTTGACTTATCTTTCAAGATGATCCTCCCTTCTGTGACATACGGCATCACCATCTGGGAAATTGAAATAACTTGGACCACATAAAATCCCTGCAAGCACTGCACTGTAGGACTGGAAGGATAATTTATAATTTACCATGGGATACATTATCGAAAACAGTCATGGAAGTTACCCAGTGGGATTTGATTTATGATATGTACAAATTAACAGCTGAATTAAGTCTCGTTAAATTAATTTACAACATAGTTAGCAACAATATGCCCTCGTTGATCTCAGATTTAGCTGCATGTAATGTTTACTACATGAGCGGGAGTGTTGTATCGGCCTATACAATCACGAGACGCAGCCGAGTGAATGTATAGTGCCAATACAACACGGACGCGAATGTAGTAAACAACTTGTGAAATTCACATTCCAGATACAACCCACTAATGTAAATTAGATACAACCACTAGTGAGTTGTATCTGGAATGTAAATTAGATACAACCACTAGTGAGGTGTATCTGATATACAGGGTAACCATGTGATTGGAATGGCTCATTTCTATTTGTTAGTATCCTTATGAATTATTAATGAATTTTACAAGGAGAAAGAGTCCGTATTACCAAAGAGGACATAATAAGGCCGTCGTTACGCGATTTCCTACATATTTTCTACATATTTTTCTACATAATAAGGTCGTCGTTCCGCGATATTCTACATATTTTGAAAATCTCTGTACAATATAGAGGCGCTGTACTGTGTAACTTTGTTTCTGATTATTTCAAGGACTCTTGTAATTTTAAACAATTTTCCAGAAAAGTGAAATTAGATCCCTCATTTCGGGAACTTAATTTGTTCAGAACTTTTCAGTCGGTGCCAAAGAAGATGTCCGATTTTACATTTTATATTTAAATTTTTGAAATTCTTGTACGTTTTAATGTTGATTACCTCTTCAAATCGTCTTATATTTTTAATCTTAGTTAATATTAAGAAGGTATATTTTTCATTGTTTTATTATAGACTAGTACACGACCCCGTAAGCATGTTAATTGCTTTAATTACTGATCGTGTTTAAATAAAGGATCTACTACTACTATTACTACTGCGTGACACGGAACATGCGTAACAGGCGTTAAAAACCTCGGAGAATTATGCGAGTCCGGAAACAGGAACGAATTTTGAGGAACTTGGGGGGACACGAAAAATAAGTGGCCTCAAAAGATGGGTGGAAGAGCTGGATGGGTGGAAAAAATGAGAGGAAAGTGGGAGAGGGCCAACCTCGTTCCCAGCGCTGTTCCAAAAAAGTGCTAGGAACGAATAATCAAATAATCGTTAAAATAACAAAAATAATCAGAATAAACATTGAAACTTTGATCCAACGACCAGATTCCACACTATTCCTCATTTTTTAGCGGGGTCATGCGGTCGGGAATCATTTGCGGTCCATTTTGGTGGGTGGATCATTTGCGGTCTGAGAATCATTTCCGGACGAGAGAAGGCAAAGGTCGATGGGGGATCATTTGAGCCAAGGGGGGTTGTTGGTACCATATTGATGGACAAAGAGTGTTGTGGTTTTTCTTAATGTACTTCACCTATAGTTTATAAATATGTGTGATAGCATGTGAGAAAGTGTCATCTTCTGTGTTTTTTTTTTTTTGGGGGGGGGGGGGGGGGGGTGGGTCGGTATGTTGCCTTATGGTGGTATGTATTTCTCCTTCAAGAGCTGCCTAGAACATCCATAAATATGTTTAATCATATGTTGCAAGCATTTCCTTTGAAATGAATTTCAGCTTGAGGCCTCAGAATTATAGTCAGTCCTCTTTGACCTTGTGGGGTGGAGGGGTGGGGGGAAGGGGCGGTGGGAGGGGGAAAATGATGTCACTAAGTTTGGATGCAGTACCGAAACAAAAAAGGCGTTTGGAATTAAGATTACCAATAGCCCATGTCCGATATATCAAATTGCTAAGATGACTCAGAGGTTTATGGAGAAATTGCAAATTTTCACGATTCCATTGTCCCAAAATTCCCAGAAGACTGAGTCTTGAGTAAAAAGAAAACCAAACCTGCATGATTAAGAGATGTGACGGGAAAGACTCGGAGTCATGTTAGAATTTCTATATATCGAACGTGGGCTATTATTATCTTAGTATAGGAAATTAACGCTCCATGAAATTAAGGTATTGGAAATTAACATAAATTAACGCGAATTTAATGGAAAATGACTTTCGAATAGAGAAAATTAACGTGAAAGAGAAGGTAGAATTTCACAATAAAGGAAATTAACGCGACTAGGACACAATTGGTGGTGACAACTGGACAAATTTATTTCAACACTGGATGCAAAAAAGATCAAATCTGAACAAAACTGATCCATCTGCTCGACAAAACAGTTCGTAAAATTCCAATTGTAGGGGTTACTTGACGAAATCTGGCCATTTCTAGCGTTTCTTACACAGCCCATGTTACCGGCCGATCTCCACCCCGATAAAACAATGCCCATTCCTTTATCTGTTAAAAGCCATTCGTAGACTTCTGTCATTAGCTTGCCGTAGCGGGGCTTCAAGGTATTCACCAATCTAGTGCGGGACAACATCGACCGCCTGGAGGAAACCTTGACCGAAGGAGGCACCACACACAGAGTAATTGGCATCGCAGTGGTTCGGGCCACATCCACCACCCACACAGCTACCTTCAATTTTAAAGCGTAAACAAAGGGGGATCCCCCATGATCAGCCTTTGCCCGCGTACATTGCCGGTGAGAGAGTCGGTTCAGGTCTTATCGCAGCAAGCAGCAGCATGATGAACAGCTAGCCAGGAGGCAGAAGCCCGGAAAGCTAAAGAAAAGAATCTGATGTGGGTTGTAGCACGCCAAACCGATGTAGACGACCAGAAGATACCCAGCTGGACCGGTTTCAATGTCCAAACGCGAAGCAAGGAGGATGTGCGCGAAGACGTGGTGGCTTATTTACCAACTATTAATGCCCCAGCTACAGAGCTGAGCACCGTCAGTGAGATCCTGCGCCAGTCAGAAGACACCAGAAAAAGGCTTAATCTGGACAAGATCGTGGTTGTATTGGACCTTGCATTATATGCCAAAGCATGCGAAGTTGCTTGGAAAAACAGAGCTTCACGGAAATATAATTCTTCGCCTAGGGACACTCCATACAATCTGTAACCTACTGTCCATCATAGGGAAGCGCTTTCAAGATGCAGGTTTGAGTGATATTTGTATCAAATCTGGCGTACTAGCTGAAGGATCGGTGTCTAGAGTTATCGAAGGGAAGATGTATAATCGTGCTGTTCGCATCCACAAGTACATCCACGAAGCCCTAATGCGACTTATCTGGAAGCAGTTCATTTCTTGGCTAACAGCCAACCATGAAAATAAAGTGCACGAGCTACGTGTCCTCGAAACAAAGGTCAGCGACATGGTACGTGAAGTAGAACCCGAGGAGTGTGAAAGTATTTTGAACAGTGACTGTTTGTTTCAAAGTAATTCATCCGCTCTGGATGCAATACTTGAAAAATTTGCGCTCTGAGAATGGTCCACTTGGATTGATTCGAGCAACTCGTAAAGGTAACTGGCAGCTCCACCTCCATGCCATTCGCAACGTGATCCCGTGGTGCTTCGCGTACGACAAAATCAACTATGCTAGGTATCTACCTGTCTACTATACTCAGATGATGAATCTTCTCTCCGCACACCATTCCACTGACTTCATGGCTAGGACGGTTTCTGTTAAACGTGCTGGAGAAAGTCCTTTTGGGCGCATTCCTGTAGACCAGATCACAGACGTCACCGTCAACAAGGACACGAAATCAAGTGGGGACATAACCAAGTATAGTCTAAAGACAGGAGCAGTGAACAGGTTCTATATGACAGCCAAGTACCTATATGCTCTTTTGTTACTCATTTGAGAGACATGACCATCCTATCATCATGACGAGATGCTGTCTACAAGAAAACTTAAGGACTGGAGGAGGACTTAAGGACTTAAGGACTGAAAACTTAAGGACTTAAGGAGGCTGATTGAAGGCTGGAACAACCCCTTCACAGAAAGCAAAGAGATTGTTAGTTTATCTTCTACCAAGCAAGCGCTTGAAGATCGATGTAACTAGGGAACTGCTGAACGCTCAGCAAGTCGGGGAAGAGGCCTACCAACTGTTCAGACAGCAACAGCTGGAATCGTCTCCACCACAAAACAGATTTCATGACCCAATCAAATTGAACAAACTGAAAACCTTTTCTCTCATTAGTAAGGAGAAAAAAGTCTCCAATCATGGCAGGACGATGATCTTAAAAGCTGACAGATCTCTCTTTGGACGAATAATAATCATTGGTCAGAACCGGAAGATCGACGTCAGAGAACTGCTCCAGAACAGCCTCGGGCCATTGACGTGGTCTTTAGCTACTACAGAAGGGTTTCCTCGGAAAACGAACAAAGCAACACTGGCCTCCTCCTTCCCGGAAAGGGTAACAGAATCGACATGGTATTTGATACATACAGAGATATGTCAATCAAGAATGCAGAGAGAACCATGCGTGGAGAAGTCCAGCTGTCGCACATCAGCACCACTCAACTGGTCAAACAGTGGAGAATGTTCCTATCAGAGGTAAATAACATGACAAGTCTGATCAAGTTCATTTCGCAAGAATGGAGAGGAGAAGAGTGCATGAAAGGGCTGAAAGGAATGACCTTGTTTGTCACTGCAGAGAGCGAGTGTTGGAAGATAACTGAAGAGGGAAGCGATAATGTAACAGAGCTGACAAGTAACCAGGAGGAGGCTGACACACGGCTGCTGCTCCACGCCGCACATGCTGTCCAGGAGAGGTATGAGACAGTCGCGATCAGCTCCGAAGACACAAAACGTGTTTATCTTGCTCCTGGACTTCTCCAGCATCATCAACGTCAAGCTCTTCATGAGATGCGGCTCCAGAATCGGGACACGCTTTGTCGACATCACAGGATTAGTTCAGATGATCGGGCAAGAGGTATGTGAGGCACTGATTGGGTTGCATTCTTTTACCGAGTGTGACACAGTGCGTTCGCTGATAAAGGGAAGGTAGGCGCCCTTAAGATCCTAAAGAGCGACGAAGGCGCGAGAAGAGCATTCCGTGAGCTTGGCCAGTCATGGGCAGTACCAGAGGATCATTTCCTTCTGCTGAAGAAGTTCACCTGCTCTATGTACATGTCAGTGGGCAACACCACCGGCCGCGTGAATGATGCACGGTACGAGCTGTTCTGTGCAAAGAATTGGGAAGTGGAGTCACACCAGCTATCCTCTTGCCAGGACTCCCTTCGGAAACACACCCTTCGTGCAAACTATCAAGCAAATTAGTTGATCACGCTTGCTTCTATACAATATTTGTATTCTTGTTTGTCGTTAGAAATCAGATGAGAAAGATATCTAATATAGTACTGCACTCCTGCAGCTATATGGAGACGAAGCCTGGAGCCTAACCAATACATCCCCAGTCCAGATGGTATGGGATGGAGGAAACAGACCTCCCATGACGCTGCATCCACTGAACTACTGATCGACTGGATGGACGGTCAGCCGGCTCCTTCTGCTGTGCTGCAACTGCTGGCTTGTAAATGTAGGAATTCGAAGGTCTGTGAACTCCCGAGCTGTGTTTGTATGAACAGTGGTTTGAAGTGCATGGATCTCTGCATGCTCAAGGACCGCACTAACCAGCCGACTCAAGACGATTCCGCAGATGTTATGGACAATGACGCTTACGAACGCGAAGATGATGACGGTGACTTTTCATGAACGTTTTAGTTCATTACTGTTGTTAGAAGGTGTTAGAGTTACAAACAAATTCAACTTTGTTCGTAATTGTTTGTGGGTAATTATGTGATAGCATAAACTTAGCGGCCGGCTTTTTACATGCTAAAAGTTTCTCAAAGTGCATTGGTTTATGCACGAAGTTGAGTAGACTTGCCTGAAACGTACACGTACATCGATAAAAAAATCATTCTTTTACACAGTTTTCAAGCAGCAACGCCCAAAATAGCTTTGACCTGCGAGTTCGGGAGACTGGGACCGAGTATGTAAAAGTGAATTTTTTACAATATTGTGGTGAAATATTATCGTTTTGAGACCGAATTGCATGCTTGCACTATCAAACCATACATTTAAAGTCGAACCTAGAGGATAACATTTAAATTATGTAAGAAAATACACTTTTGAGTGTTTGTCTGTCTTTCGGTATAATTGGCATTTATTGGCCATGTGACTGATCACGTGATATCTATGACATGTACTTGCGAGATAAAGGTGATTGTTTAGTCAATAAAGTGTAACTTGCATATAAATTAAGCAAAGTATGGATGCAGTAGATATTTATAATTCCTTTTACCCATGTTCAGTGACTTAAGCAAGCAAAGTCGCCTGTGGGGGGAGGGGTAAGAAAAAACGGCATTTAACCCTTAAAGATGACACTTCGTGCAGTGCAAGAGAACATAAAGCTTGTGCAGTGCTATCACCCCAAAATAAAAACCTTGGTTAATGACCTAAATTGTTATGGGCATGAGTTTTTGTCCCTTTCAGTGGTACTGATCGGCCATTTTTAGGGTCCTGGCTCATCCGTGTCTCGTGTACGATCTACGCGGGTGACCTGGGACTGGAATGTGTGTATTATTAATAGTCACATGACAAGCTTTCTGGTAGTCGCGGTGTCGTTCGAAGAATTTGCAAATTGTTCTGATGAATATTTGTATTTGACACCGTTTTACTATCAAGATTCCCTTCAGTTGTAAGTGCTTTTTGTTTGCCGTAATACTTTAATATTTCAAAGCTTTGTAACACATCCTTTAGGGACCGGAGACGTGTGTATCTTACACTAGGGTGCGTGTCTGTACTTTTATAGTTTAATCTGATTCTAGAAAACTGCACGAACTTTATGGTTTAATGAAAACTAATTACACACGCACCAAAAGGGAATCTTACTTTAGTTTACGTGCAAAGTTTTATTCGGTATTAGAGAGAATTCGTATAACCCGTGTTTTGTATGCTAATGAGCCGCGTTATATTCTAATGAGGTGTACAAAAAAAATAATAGACCTGTGGTCGAAAACCCCCAAACAAATTACTTTAATTCTCCTACATTCAGTACAGTATAGTACAGGTTACAATATTGGCAATTACGATCACTAGTATGCGTTTACAGTACCTCTTCTTTAATTTACTTTTCACGGCTATTTTTACTTTTTAAATTGCATTTTACTAGCGATCCCGCTGGCAACACGTTTGGCCGATCGCACGATTACGTTTATTTCGCAGACTTTGATAAAAAAAAAATAAAAAAAAACAGAGGAAAACGAAAACATATGTTACGGTTTAGTTTGATCTTATGGTTCAGTTTTCGTTTTCCTTTGCTCGAGTTTAAATATAAAACAACAATTTCGTTTTACTGACTGAGTCGATAAGGTAAATTAGCCACCGTAAAAAGATTCAAGAAAACTGACGTTTCGAGCGCTAGCCCTTCGTCAGCTTTCTCGAATCTTTATACGGTGGCTAATTTACCTTATCGGCTCAGTCGATAAAACCAAATTCTTGTGCTTCACCCCAACCCATGCAGCACCATAGTTTCTCTAGAAACTAATCCCATTCATTTCTTGAATATAAAACACTAGACTAAAATCACAAATTAAATTAAGGCTGAAATTTTGAGCCCCAACATGTTTATAGTCCTTTGTTTCGTTTTAATTGTTACCTCTTGGTTTGAATTTGAATACGCTTAGCAATGCTTCTGTGAGATTTTAATTAATTTTATAACAAATAAAAAGTCAGCCGTCTCAATTCCCTTTGTTTTATTGCACACAGCTCATTAGAATACAACGCGGCTCATTAGCATATAAAACACGGGTTATACGAATTCGCTCTATTGTGTAGAATTACTATGAGACTTTTTTCTTGTAGATTTAAGCCAAATATGCTGTACAAGCATATTTTCTGTTCAAATGTTCAATCCCGGAAGTGGGCTGCATTAGCTACAAGTTTATTTTCCACTGAACAAAAGTAAAAAAGAAAACCGTTAAAACTAGCAGTAATCACAGATCACGGAGACGCGTTTGAAGGAATTTCCGGCGGAAATGAGCCCCTGAAAAAAAAAACAATAGGGGCGGCCATTTGGAAGACCGTCTACCAAAAAATCTCAAATTTGTCTCCAACACGAAATTAGGATTGCATTCTTCGAATGCGATTAAATCGCGAAAACATCACCGAAGTGATAATGACTAGCAGTAATCGGAGATTATGGAGACGCGTTCGAAGGAACTTCCGGCGGAAATGAGCCCCTGAAAAAAAAAACAATAGGGGCGGCCATTTGGAAGACCGTCTACCAAAAAATCTCAAATTTTACTGCATGTAAACCACAGACAACCAACACGAACCAAATTAGAATTGCGTTCTTTGAACGCGATAACGGTAATGATTTATATGAAATAGTATTAATTCTGTCTGTGTTTTATGTAGTTGCAGTAGTTTATCAGATAATTTATGATTTACATTTGCAGGTGTTGTTACACACGATTGAGATATGAGTTAAGTTTTTTCTGTAACTGTGTTTTTGGAATGGCCTCATCTTCGTCTGGGTAAGTTTATAGCAGATACAATCCCAGAAAATATAATAACCAGTATGTTTTTTTATTTTGTTGCCCTAATTCCAACAACAACAACAATATTTTTTATTTTCAACTCACACAAGATCTTTACAAAAAAGGAAAAAGAAAATGCTTTAATTCGCACTTATATACCAGCCAACTTTTTCTGAGTGATAGGCGTGATATTTTTTTCGTGGGAGTGCCAGGATTTCTGAAGCTGACCCAACCAAATCTGGTGAGAACCCAATCTGTCCTGATGATGTCCTAAGATGTTCCAAAGAATTCGCAAATTTTCCAGAGTCTGTTTAATAACATCCAGCTGAAATTGTAATGTTCAGAACGATAAAAACCTAAAAAAAAAGTGCCATATTTTCATGAATGTAACTACATTTTTAATTGGATCATGCCATCAGTTAAGGCTGGTAGCTCAAATCTGTAAGCGAAGAGTGAGAAATTGCTCCATAGGCGCGAGTACTGTGTGAGATTAGAGATTTGGACTCGCAGGTATGAGACTCGCGCCTAAGGTGTGACACTTCCCAGGTATATGTTGTGGTTCAATTTTATCCTTGGTTCATATGTTATTTTCCTTTGTTTAAAACTCATTATCATACATTACCATAGCCAAAAACAAAGGAAAATAAAATTTGAACCAAGGATAAAATTGAACCACAACATATACACGCAACTTAAATTAATGCAAATTGTAGGGAAAATTTATTTGGAATAAAGGAAATTAACGTGAGAGAGGGGGCAAGTTTTCAAAATGAAGTAAATTAACGTCATTTTTGATGTCTCTAAAGATATTTTGGCTGTAGTAGAAAAAAAGGATGTAGAGAACTGCTCTTCTGAAAGCAAGAATGACATATCTTTAAGGCTTTTACATTGTAAAAGATTGAAAAATAATGTGTAGAAAAGAGAAGCACGGCTCGAAAGTTTTTCTGAAGTCTTTCTTGCCATGGGCTAGCTGGTATTACTACTTTACTAGCCCAGAGCCTGAGAGCTCTAGCCCAGTGCATATTTATTATGTGAGCTACTCTAGTCTTGCAGTACACTAAAGTATATAAAAAATGTTCATAGCTTTTCAATAATGTATTTAATCCAGTTCTGAATTTCAAGTATTGCCAGTCTAATTCATTTCTTTCAAACAACAAAACTAACAGCATACCACAAAAATCATGTGAGAATTGTTAGGTAGGTGATTAGCTACTTTTTCACCAAGTTTACTTCCAGGGAAGTAGCACTTTCTACCTTCCATAAAACCAAAGCTTAAAAGACTACTTCATTCATTCACGCATGAGCCGCCTCCAAGCTGCACTCGTACATGTCCAAGTCCAACCAAAGTGGTTACCAGACTTCTGCCGTCCACATAGAATGCCTTGCGAATTGTTTCTAAAAAACGCGTACTCACCGTCTTTTGAAACACGCTTTTTGGCTCCTTTGTGGTGTAAGTGGTAATAGATAGTCCTGAGCTTGACTTTACATGTAATTAATTGCATAAGAAACATCTTTTCTAAACATTTCATTGCAGATCTTGCCAGTCAATTCAAGAATTTGGCTTGCTAGCCCACTGGGCTAGAATAGTACTTTTTTCACTAGTCCAACGAAAACTTTTGCTAGCCCCAGGAGTCAGGCTAGCGGATTTTTCGAGCCCTGAGAGGTTATTGTTTCCTAGTTGCTGTATGTGTTTGGACAGTATCCGGAATTTAGGGTAAAATTAAGCTCTCAGAAAATGAACGCTCCACTTAAATAATGTCGCAGAAATTAATGCTCACAAAAATTAACGCGACTTAAATTAACATGAATTTTGAGAATTCGCGTTAATTTCATGGAGTGTTAATTTCCTATAATAAGGTATTGTAATGTGGCTAAATTGGTGGTTTGGGCATTGGCCATGTTGGGGGTCAAAAACAATAGAAATTGTTTGCATAAAAATATAAATTTATTCCCAAGGAATGGAAATTTCATTGTTATGACCCCCAGCATAGCTGATGTGCAATAACCACCAATACAGTTTAGGCAAAATTAAACTTGAGTCAATAACAATGTACTCAGCAGCCTGCTTAGTGGCAGTATGTGACCTGCAGAGTATCCCATGTTTTTTTTTTGCTGGTCTTAATTGTGTCGGCATAACATTTCGAAAAGCTAATAGCATCCCATTTAAGCTGCTTTTCACAGATCAATTGCCTTGCTGTTAAGCAACTGAGTTGATAACTTAAGTTAAATTGACTGAATTGCTCTGACTAAAAGGGCTAGTGTCGATACATGTCAGCTTTTTTTAATATTCTTACGGTGGCCAATTTACCTAGCTCAACTGATGAAACCAAATTTGCTTTCTTCACAGGGCAAAAAAACTTCCACTCATCCACTTGTCTGAGACAAGTACTTCTTGATCTTGAACAAGTGGATTTCCAAAAGCACTTGTCCGACGGGATGAGTACAATTTACCAGGAGAAATTCTAAGTTTTTCAAGCATCTAGACTTTGTAAACTAACCTGATTTCCGCGAATTCCTGTTTTTTTTTAACTCATAAACTTAACCGTTTTCGGACCATGCAAATTTCTTGAGCACATGTTTTTATTTAGCCTGGTTACAAAGGATAAACAAGATGGCTTCTTGTTTACAGACTCCTTTCTTTGGCTTTGAATTTGTTTGTCTTCGGTGTTCCTTCATTGCTGAAAGTTTCAAAATGTCCAACAAAGATAGGGAGCACTCTTTCAACACAGGTATTTTGACAATTTGAAGCTAAATTTTACAATTTATCAACACAATGCTCACGAGTTCATGCGTTATGAGAATCGTGTTTCACGGGGTCCTTATTCTTCAATTTGATTTTTGGTCTCGGAGGCACTCTGGCAGCTCTGTTAGAGAAACAAGACTCACTTTTCTATACCTTCTGAAGCTAAAGAATTATGTTTGCTCCAGGTTGTTTACCTCAAATAAATAGAATGTTCAATTTCAAGGCTCAAAAAGTCTGATAAACTTATATCACCGGAAAGTATAATCTATTGCAGATGTTCGTGCAAATAAGCTTCTACATCAGTTTTTACCATACATTGTAAATTTGTTTTACCGATTTTTTTTTAATTATTCATTTTTTGTACAACTAATTCTTTAATGAGGATTACACCTACATTAGTCATGTAACCTGTGGCCCTCAGATTCTAGATGGAGCTGGAATTTGGAAATGTTAGTTTTGAGGAGGGAAGGAATGGAGAACCTGGGAAACCCTCATGACAAAAGGACAACAACAAACTCAAACCACATGATGCCAAGTTTGGGAATATAATAGAACATGGGCCACATTGGTGAGAGGTGAGCACTCTCACCACATCACCATCCCTTGGGGCTTTAATTATAACTTCCCGGATGCTCCTTACCCACTCCTGCCATTTTGTACTTTCCTGTTGGACAGATTTTGCCAGTTGAGACACCTTGATTTATTATAACCTTACTTCATTTAACCCTTTAGGTCAAGCCACCTTGGTATGACAGACAATCAGAAACGATGGCTTGTGGCTGGAATAGCACTCAACAAGATCCTTATACCACAGATCCGTCCTTTTGTAGAACAAGAAATTGATAAGGAATACAGCAATCTCAAGATAAGCCATAACATTCATACACAAAGCACATCTGGTCGTCTTCAAAGGTGGCCTCCTAGAAGGTTTCTGAAGTATGAGAACATTAATGGAAATGATTTACAACCGAAGCTTCCTAGTGGAAGATATGATTATTCCTTGTTTGACTGTCGAGTGTTGTCACATATTGACTTTGCAAGGCTGTACGTTGAAAATTACATGGCAAAGTTCAATGCCTTTGATGACCGCTGTGATGCACCCGCTGTGCTGTTGTTAGTTGGTGGGGTGCCTGTGTTCTCGCCTGCTCTACAAGCTGCTGCAGGTGATGTCAGAACAGCAAGGAATGACTGGGCTCACTGTGTCTTCAGTAAATGGGATCCTACCAAGTTTCAGCAGAGCTTTATTGAGATGGAACATCTTGTGAAAGTCATGGCTCTACCAGCAGCAGATGAAGGAAAACTTCTTGGAGAACTGAAAGACTGGGAAATGAAAGGTAAGTGAGTTGTATGCAGAGTAATTTACAGTTGAACCTCTACTTAATCACGCCACCTCCCTACAACAGCCATGTTTTCTTGTCCTAACTTCTTATTTATTTGCTCAAATTCAAATAATGGCCACCTCTCAACAATGGCTGAAAAATTCCGTGCGAAGGCAACCATTGTAGAGAGGTTCTTTCAGGTCATGGCGTATGGACCGAGTGCAATGAGGTCCGTGTGCCATGACCGAGAGCCAAAGATTTTCCCATTTGGCCTGACTTAACTTAGTCAATAAGTATTCATATGACCAATTTGGAGACAAAATTTTCTTGAAATTTTAACATGCGAGGCCAGCCACTAGAGAAAATGCATACAGCCCTCATATGGGACTTTCATCAATGGTTTTGCAAAAAAAAAAGGCTCGCAGGGCCGAACCAGTTATACAATAATATGTTTTTAACTATCTGACTGCTAAAGACACCAGTACTGAGGACACTAATTTTCTGGGCTGCCCTTAAGCCTTAAAGGGTACTCTCAACCTTTGTGGGTGTTGTTTGGGAAAAATTCCTACATGCACCAGTTTAAAGAGTAACAATATGTATCAATAGAATATCAATAGCAAGATTAATAAATAAAGTTTTGTATAAAATTATATACCGGTAATTTCTAATTATGCTCAATAAGTTCCAAGACTTCTAGTTTTACTGTGAGCAATTTTCCACAAAATCAGCTGGACAGAAATTGCTGCACAGTCGAATACTGAATTTAAGCCAGTCGGGCCACCTTAAATAGAAAGGTTTCAACCATTTGTTTTTTTCCCTCTGAAGTGACAGGATCTGATCTGTCTTTCCTACTGTTTTTTGTCATGCTGGGCCCAACTATTTGTTTTTTTTGTCATTGCAGTAGTATGTCAGGAAGATTTACAAGTTTATATATGCATGTAGATTCAAGGTTTTTAAGCAGAGAGAGTTTTAGTTTCAATGAAAGCTTTGTAGTCTGTAACTTGTAGAGAATTGAAATTTGTATCAGTCAAAGCTGTGTTATAGTATCGCTATCTATCTGTTCTAGTGTATTTACAGACTTCAGAAGGAAAATCCAGGGTTGTAACTTTGTGTAGTCGCTTTTCGCTTAGCTGAATGAATTTCTAATGATATAAATTTATTTGTAAATACCATATAAAATTATTTTAAGAGTATAATGTATTTTTTTGTTACGTTTACGAAGATATTAGCTTCTGTAAGCTAATCTGCAATTCAAGAGCAAATAAAGTTTATGTATGTATGTAAATGCAACCTACATTGTTTAAAGCGCCAGCACCAAGAATAGATACATTTGTAGATATTACTGTTTACTGATGGCACAATGCTGCAATTCACTTATACTAGAAACTGGCAGTTTCAGCAAATTCTGTTACAGATTTTCATGAATGCATCTAAGTTGTATATAGATGTTGTGGTTCAAATTTTTCCTTGATTTGAAAATTTTCAAACCAGTTCAATTTTATTTTGCCTTTGTCTCAGATTTATTACCATATTCTGAGACAAAGGAAAACAAAAATCAAACCGGTTTAAAACTTTTCAAACCAAAGAAAAATTTGAACCACAACATACATGTAGACATTGTTGACTTAAGCATCACATCCAGGGGGGAGTAGTAATACTCTCAGTCGCTTTATGCTACAGAAACTGGGTTATTTACCTCTGACAGTTGTGAGCCATTAGGCTTTAAAGACTTAGCTATGGACATTATTGACAGATCTCCACTGTTTGCAGGAACACAACTGTGCATGAATTCACCTGTAGACCCAGCATTGCTACAACTTGTGCAACAACAAGTAAAATCTCTCCAAGATGATGTAAATAACTTTTCTGTGGAATTTGAAGAAGAAAAGTCAAACATCCGCCATGAGATATATGATATGGCAATGACTGTGGCAGAGAGGGTTCAAAGATTGGAAGACAAGGTGGATGATTATCATGGTAAGTTTATCTGACTGGGAATGTCATACCTTTCAGGGGTTGAAATCAGGTTGTTCAAATCGAAAATGACCACTGTCAGATCTAGGGTTGCTCTGATACCTTTTAACAACAACAACAACAACAACAACAATTTACTTACAAATAATAAAACAAATGAAATTATATTAGCAACCTGCAAATAACTAAAGTTAATCGTGGCGGGTTGCTGCACACTAAACAAATAGTGTTTTAGTGTTTTAGTGTAGTAATATAAAGCCAGCAAAATAATTATGCTCACAGAAACAACTTATCAGAAAAAAATGGTACCTCTTAAGGGTAAAAATTAATGTGATCCACACCCACAAAACAGGTTTCTGGTATCTTTTATGGGTTCCTTTCAAAATACATGATGATCATCCTTGTCAATTTTGATATGGGAGTCCCCCCCCTCCTCCCCCTCCCCCACCCCTCCCCCTCCCCCACAGTGAAATTTTCTAATTGAGGGAAGAAATAGGTTCACAAAACTATTACAAGGCTCAATGTTAGGGACAAGAGGAACAAACTAACTAACTAAAATAAATTATAGTTTAATGAATATCGATATTTGCAGTTTTCATGTTTGGCTGCCATAAAAAAAGAGCTTATATGCCTTTCGAAATTTAATATGAGTTGACTCAAACTTTTAATTTCAAAACTTGTTTAGCCAAACCAGTATTCAATTGGTAAAGTTTAACTCTGTAAATATGAAATTAGAAAACATTGACTGAATTGAAGTTTACACCCTAAACTCAATTTTGTCGTTGTTGGATTTCTATTCTGTAATATGTAATCATTTTGTATTATACTAATCATAGGAGACTTCAATCAGATCATCGGACAAGTGAAAGATGAAGTACATAATCTCCATGGTAAAAATTAAATTCCAGGTTTTTTTTTGTACTGTTTCTTTAAAACCAAGGGATAAGCTTTGCATTCCTGTATGCCGGTGCATTGATGTTCTTGTTGTAAAATTGGGAAAGATTTTCATGTTTTAGTTCACCAGTCATCATTATAACTCACACAAAATTCAATAACAGTACATGTCATCACACAGTTGGTGTTTCAAGGCATGTAGCATTTGAATTAAATTTCCTGGATTGGTTGCCTTTATGTGATTTACCTTCCCTCAAATATATGTTGTAGGTTGAATTGAAATTCAGGTGAAAAAGATTTCAACCTTGTTTGATTTTGAATTTCTTTTGTCTTTGATTCATTATCTCGACATTATCATAAATCAGAAACAAAGGTAATTCAAAATCAAACTAGGTTGAACTCATTTTAACCTGAATTTCATTTCAACCTACAACATATACACCCATGATTGTTCTGAATTTTCACCAAAAGCTGTCTTAAAGTAGAATGCTGGCCTGGCTCCAGGTATATTACTGTGTGTGATAAATTTGGCAAAGTTTAAGCAGGTTTATGGGTGTGAAAGGAGGGGGGGGGGGGGGGGGGGGGGAGGGAATTGGGAACATGTGCATGTTGTGTATATAGTGTACCTGCATATGAGTACTTCTTTTCAAGTCTTTATTCAGTTCATAGTGTTCATCTGTAGAGCTGTAGATAGATTCATTAATTCTGGAATCTTCCGTTTAGAATCCGTGTTACAAGTTTCCCTCACTTATCATAATTTTCCTCCCTCCCCATTCCAACCAGTCTGGAAACAAGCCCATCTGGACATGATCCCATGCTCTTAACATGCATAAATTAAAAATATATCTTTATAAGCTACTCCTGGTTGTTAAAGCTACTAGTATTTGTGGCAGCTAAATTTTGCGATTTTTGCGACTGTTCAGCAAATCACAAAATTTAGTTGCTGCAGTAAGCAATTTAGCAGTAATTTAGTTGCTGCAGTAAGTAATAATTTAGCCGTAAGTCAGTTGTCGCAGTAGTTTCTCCTCAACCAAATCTTTGCAAAATCGCAAAATTAAAGTACTCGCAAACTACGCAGTTTCCAAAATCTCAAAATTTAAGCACCGCAAGTAATAGTAGCCGTAAGGTATAAGCCCAGCTGTACAATAAAAATGCTAAAATTGTGTGACATGTTTAAAATTTTGCTTGTTTTTTCACTCCACTCCCAGAAAAAGTTGATGATTTGACAGTCAAGGCAAAAGAAACCATTCAAGATGCGTGGTATTCAGACAGTCCCACACCAGCTGGTAGGTTTGCTGTGTCATTTTAGGAGACAGATGTCAATGGCCGTTTCTGGCATTTAGTGAACAGTTTTTACCGATTTTTTAGTTGACATTTTCCCAAAAAGAATGATCATTTCACTGACTCCACTGAATTTTCAGTCCGTTAGTTGAATATTAAAATCACTTGGCTGTGTACAATAATTATTTCCGAACTCTTGAAACCATGCAGTATTTCTACGTTTTTTTAGTAACAGTTAAATTGGTAGTTTCTTGGTGTTGCGGATGGTGTGATCACCAAATGACGTAAAACAACAGATTCAAAAGACACTGAACAATACCCACACCACAACACAAAAGCTAACCAACAATGGCTTCCGCAGCACCAAGAAACATCCGTTAAATTGCTCTAATTACGCAGCCCTTTTTTAATATACCCCCGCTTATAACCACCCTCCAATCCCCCCCTTTCTGAGGCATAATTTTTTTAAAACGAAAATAATAAACGAGTGCATTACCGGTTCATTTAGCTCAAAATAAATCACTCGAGCATAGCACTTTATTGGTAAAAAAAATATGCTTTATTCGTGTGCTGTTTTTCCGCTAAATTAAATAAGACCATTTAAGCTCACCCCCATGCATTAAGCTCCGTTAAGCTTACCCCCCCCCCCCCCCCCCCCCGAAACGCCTTGAAATAAATAAGCCCCCAGATAAAAAAAGTTACGGTACCTGCATAATATTTTGTAAAAAATGGGTTTATTTCCTCTAGTGTTTCACTTGGAAGAACTGAGACTACCACAGTTGGTAAAGACACCCAATAATTGACTACAATAATTTAATGCAACTCTCTTATGATGATGTTTCAGCCAATGACAAAAGTAATAGGTTTAAATTTGATGAAAATGCACGAGAATCTGTTGTCATTAGAGTGCATGCGAATCGGCGATCTCACGATCTCTGGTCACTCGCATTACTATTTCTTACAGATGGCCCAGAGATCCCTTGCTTCTTTTGAAATTTTAGCTTGCACACAGACGCCTTCTATTTCATTGCCAAGCCTGTGCACAGCCTAGAGAAACTTGCTAAGCGATTTCCATGTTTTTAATTATATTTGAAGCTGGGTTGACTATAGCTTGTTGGTTTTGTTTCTTCCTTTTAAGTCAACCCCAAGAAACTTGTTGAGCTTATCAGACGAGACTACAAAGGCGCTGTGCTATGTCCCTTTCCATGGTGTGAAGATGAACTACAGATGAAACTGTCCAACATCTTTACAAGATTGCAAATATTGGGCAGAACAAAAGAACGATCAAAGCTACGAACAAACACCGTCAACATGACAGATGTATTCGTACCACACAAGGAATGCGCTAATCCAAGAGTGGTGCTGATCGAAGGCAATCCAGGGATGGGCAAAACCACGTATTGTCAAAAGCTGGCATATGATTGGTCCGTGGGAGAAATTCCACCTGAAGCTTCATTTCCTGAAGTGGAAATGCTGCTTCTCTTAAAATGCCGTGACTTGAAAATGAAGACTGCTAACATCGAAGAAGCTATTGATGATCAACTTCTACCACAAGATACCGATAAGAAGGAAAAGGAAAACTTTTTCCACTTTATTCGTTCTAATCAGTCCAGAATCTTGTTGGTTCTTGATGGTCTGGATGAATTGCGCCAGGATCTGGTCCAGGGTTTCCTCCCCTTGATTCAAGGAAAAGTCTTTTCCAATATTTACCTCGTGTTAACAGCTCGACATGAAGCTGGAATGAGAGTAAGGCGATACTGTGATACGCTTCTGGAAATTGTTGGTTACACCCACAGTGATGTTAACAGTTACATTAAAAAGTATTTTAGTAGTCACGAGGATCAAAGCCTTGCTGGCAAAATGATTAAACAGTTAAACAAAGACGAGCAACTCAGAGAGTTGACAGTTAATCCACTAAATACAGCTTTGTTGTGTCTTCTTTGTGAAGAAACAAAAGGAGTGTTTCCTTCCAAAAGAACTAAGCTGTACGATGACCTTGTCTCATGTGCTCTCAGGAGGTACTTTGCAAAGAGAGGTGTTTCTTTAGATGACGACGATCCCCTTGAGAGATGTGTAGACCAGCTGAATCAGTTAGGAAGGGTGGCATTTGAAGCCTTAATAAAAAATCAGATGTATTTCAGTCAAGATGAGATGAAGTGCCAGTCAGAAGACTTCCTTCAGTTATGTTTTCTTTCCCGCGAGCCAAGTGTGAGTAAAATCAGACCAACGCCATGCTATGCCTTTACTCACAAAACTTTTCAAGAATATTTTGCGGCGTTCTACTTGGCACACCAGGCGTTAACTGACGACAAAGAAAATGAGAGACTTTTACATCAGCTCAGTCCTTTTGACAACTGGCAGGTGTGGAAATTTCTAATCACAATGATGGCAAGCAAGAGTACTGAAATGGCTGTTACTCTTTTGTCTTCCCTTTGTGCTTCACTCTTCCACCACAAGAGACGTCAAAGGGTTAAGGTTGATCGACGCCAATGTAGAATTGGATGTCGAAATTTGTAAAAATTACCCGCATGACTGGGTTCAATATATTGAGAGATGGAGTGAGGATGAACAAGCATTAAGCAGTGTGGTGACAAAAACCCTTCATCTCATTGCTGAGTGTGAGGATGCTAAGAATGCACTAAGGGATTACCAGACAAAAATGGTACATGTACTGGCGCACTGCTTTCCAGTGAAAAAATTAGAACTGATTACAAATAGTCGCTATTGCTCCGTTTACTCTGAATATTTGAAATTCAACCGCACTCTGACAGATTTACTTTTAAGAGGTGCATTAAGCCCGTTACTATCAGTAACAATTGAACACATTTTTCATTCTAATCACAGCCTGGTGCATTTAAATTTATCGACGCGTTCCTATTCTTTGATGGATATAATGTTTTGCGTGCCTCGTTTAATTTGGCCGTTTCCGTCGTTCGATATCAAAGCGCTGCTTGCTGAAGTCCTACAGTCGGGTCGTTCTTTGACACATTTAAATCTAAATAGTGTCTGGATCTCCACGGAAGGAACTCGAGTACTCGCCAATGTTCTTCACACGAATCGCGCTTTAACACATCTTAATCTACGAAAGGCCATGATCTTTGACTCAGGAGCCACAGCACTCGCTAACTTTCTTCAGTCAAATCGCACTTTGACGCATTTGAGCCTTCCGGAAAACAGGATCAGAGGTTTTGGAGCAGCAGCTTTAGCGAGAGGTCTCCAATCCAATCCCGTGGTAATGTATTTAGATCTGAGTCAGAATCTTGGCGGCGATTCAGTAGCCATGGCGCTGGCTCAAGCTCTGGAATCTAACTGCGCCCTAAAGTACTTGGATCTAAGTCAGAGTTTATTTGGGAACTGCACTCAAGATCCTGATGACGTTGAAGTTATTGGCTCCTTAGGAGGATCAGCACTGGCAAGAGCTCTTCGACTGAATTGTACATTGACTTATTTAGATCTTCAGTACAATAACATCGGCGACTCAGGAGCAATAGCACTTGGAGAGGCTCTTCAAACAAACTGCACTTTGAATGAATTATATCTCAAGGACAATAAGATCGGTGAATCAGGAGCAGAAGCTCTTGGAAAGGCACTGCAATCAAATCGTACTTTGATCCATTTGAATCTAGATTTTAACCACGATATCGGAGATTCAGGTGCAGCAGCCGTTGCAAAGGCGCTACAGTCAAATGGTAGTCTATTGACCCGTTTAGATCTGAGTTTTAACGAGATCTGCTCTTCAGGTGGAATAGCCATCGCAGAAGCTCTCCAGTCTAACAGTTCACTTACACATTTAGGTTTGTGGGATAACAGGATCGAATCGTCTGGCGCAGTTGCCATTGCAAAGGCACTGAAATCAAATCGTACTTTGACTCATTTGGACCTGCGTTATAACGGTATTGGCGATTCAGGGGCCACAGAATTGGCAGAAGCTCTTCAGTACCATAATAATACTTTGATCTATTTAGACCTTTGGGATGAGTCAATTGGTTCAATTGGAACAGAAAACCTTAAACGGATTGATCAGTCGAATTGTATCGTGAAGTACGAGGGGCATACAAGTCTTTAGTAGGTTCATTTTCGAATTCCCAAAGAGATGGATCTGGATCATAACCATCTGAGACATCAGTGTACATTAGTTCCATTCAAGCGCAGCAATTTCGTTTCGTTTTAGAATTAACTTGTCGCATTTGCCTTAACCACAAGTATAGGTAATGTGGAACCGAAAAATAATTTAAATGAATTAATGACTATTGAAACCCATTTTTTGGTCTCTGCCATGTGGCTGGACTTTTTCATCACTTGATTTAAAATGTAAAATCTACTTTCGTCAATGTATAATACAATTTTGTAAAAAAAACTGTTTTTCTTCTGGCTATTTGTCCCGTCTAAGTCTTATCAAGTATAAAACCGATTCCCTGTCATCCTGTAATTAAATTGCAAAAAGTGCTGCTGTTTCAGCGAATATTGCCCTCTATGACCTTTTCCCGGTAATTCTTGTTTATTTGAGCCGTGGTTTATTTTTGCAGGGCAAGCAAATTTTCGTGGTTTGGTACTCACAATTCCCGCTTCCCGCGTAATTTTTTCCCCATCCCGCTATTCTGGGTAATTTGATCAGAAATGTTTTCTATCCCAAGTCTCGCTTAAAGTTACAGTGTACCTTCAGATCGAAAATTTATTGAATTTTTTTTTTTTGGCGTCAAAATAAAGTTTACAGAATGAACTTTCATCCAAAAAAAAGTATCGAAAAATAGTGAAAATTGACGGAGAAATGATGGTATCACTTTTGTGCGCGGAGTTTGTTTATGAAGCGATATGTTTTTTTAAGCGCTGTTTTCTCAAAGTTAATTTTTCGCTTGTTGGGGACACTTTAAAGAGCTACAACTCAAAGGGAATTTGTTCGTTTTTCCTCAAATTTGGACAGAAGCTAGGCTAACATATTCAACAAAAACGTGTCGGCGAATTTCTTATTACCGAAAACTTTTTCGTCAAGAGCCATTTCTGTGCGATCATTCCAATTTTTTTCCTCCCTTTTTCGAAAATATTCTGTAACTTTTCACTGCAATTGAATATGGGAAATCACCGACACGTTTTTTTAGCGCTTCGTGTCCGGAAACCCGAGAACAAATCAAATTAGCAAAATACAATAATCGCTTTGAGTTATAACGTTTTAAAGCTGATTCGGACGTTCGAATTTAGACGTCGTAAAAAATTCGACAATTCATTTTATTACCAAATGGTTTCCATATTTAGATAGCCAGCTCTATAAGCTTTAATTTGATATCTGGGTTTAGGTATATTAAGCGTAGTCTTAAGACGCTAGAGCTGTTATACTGGAGACACCCCCGAAGGTACACTGTAACCTTAAACATAATGCAAGGAATCTGTTGTCGAGTGATTTGCTGATTTTGATTTCGCTGTCCGACAGAGTTAGCAACAGTCTCTCGAATCCCGCCAACAAAAAGAACACACAATCGCCCTTCCCTCCATGGATCTCCCGAGCTCGAGTTAGTTTTTAGCGATACAAACCACCGGTTATTTGGCCGTGAAAATTTAGCCCCCAATTAAGAGGTTCTCAATGGTGTCTTTTCAGTTAGCGGTTAAAAGTTTGGCGTTTTCACGGCTAACGGTTTTAAATTTCTTCCCGTTACGGTTAACATGTTTTACGCCAAACGATTAAAACTTTCTATTTTTTTTTCGCCTTAATAAAGCACTACATTTTGGTATGTTTTACGGCGAACGGTTAACCCCACTGAGACCTTCAAAGTGTCTTGTGAGAAAGGAATACCTTATTATTCAAAGATGGCGGCCTATTTATTATTCTTTCAGCTTCATTTTAGAGTTAAAATTATTTTGAATTTTACACGTGCTAACGAGGCTAACAGGGCTAATGAATAAGGGATGTCTGAGGAAAGAGGCAAAGAATTCCATACTGAACGATGAACCTAGTTGCTAATGTTCTACTCTTGTGGTGGCGGGGGGAGGGAGGGAGGGGGGAAGCCTGTGAACGAGGCTGTTCGACTATCGCAGTGACTGATTATAGAAGGTACCCTATACCTCTGCCTGATTTGATCGCGTTTCATTTACATTATCGAGGCAGTGATGCATCACGAAGCCGAAAAAAATATTCCAGTCTAATTTCACACCAAAAATAAGCCTCCCTCAGGAGGCTTCCCCTCACGCCCCCATACTGTCAGTCAGACTCTTGTCCTCTGTATCATTCTTTCACCTAGCGCTTTACTCGAGGCTTCCTCATTCTTCGCGCGCGAAGAGTTGCCTCCGTGAATAGAAATAAATTACGTGGCATGAGAAAGTAATAGGCCATTTGCACGATGACGTTACATGACTACAACTACCACAATCCTTCAGTTTTTTGTTTTGTAGTGCAAATTAGGGCTATTGTTATTTAAACCTCACTGGGATTACAAAATTTAAATAAGAAAGGAAAAATGAAATGAATTCTGGTAGTTGTAGTCAAATGACGCCATCGTGCAAATGGCCTATTCATGTATTTTCCTACACAGTGACGTCACTGTCACGTGAAAATTCAGGGGTTCACTAATCACGTTCATGAAAAACAAATTACCTCGATCAATGTCGCGTAACTACAAATTAACACGCGAATTTTTGAACTCTGAATTTTAAAACTTACCCAACAGTTTCGTTTTTCACTGCTGCAGTTATCTCAGCGGACGGGGGCAAAAAATATGATGTTTTGATGTTTGTGGGCTGTGATTGGTGGATTTTGGTCCATTTTGTCAGTTTCTGTTTTTAGGCTGGGTCCAATGTTTTTCGTCATAAGTACTCGACGATTCACGACGGTGTACCTTGGCAGTGACCGTGCTGGTGTAAAACGTAAACATTAGTTGGTTAGTTGGGGCTTGAAAGCCGCAGTAAACTGATACGGAGGTGGGGAGGGGGGAGGGGGGCCCCGTACTCTTGATATAATTTCAATAGATGGTTTTCACTCACGTGACCTTCAGTCCTGTGGGACTCAAATGATAAAGGCCATGTCGGCCATGTTGGTGTACATAACATAAGAAGTTCATTAAAATTCTTTTGTAGTTGTACACCAATATGGCCGCCGTGACGTAACGTGAAAACCCACAGGGAGCCCATACAATCTGTTTGTGTAACAATGACCGTTTGTAATTTTATAGGAAATGTATGGGATTTACCTAAATTTCATATTATGGCGACGTATCGCCAAATGTATGTACTGATCAACGCTAAATAAACGTTAAATTACCTTATTTGTTGTGTGTTGTCGTCCTTTTGCCGTAAAAGTGATTTTTGAGCGATTTTGAAGGATTCTGAGTTCGCCGTTGACTGTGCGTCTAAAACCCAAAAACCGGGAACTCTTGACGAAGCCCTTTCCCTTGCTAGAGAGTTGGACTCCCTTCGCCTGTTAGATACCAATAACTCATTTAGACGGGCAGGCAGTAAAGTCCGTGCAATGGAAACGGAACGTACACAATTGCAAATGCAGATGGATGGGCTTAGGGTTCAGATTGAACAACAACAACAGCAGATAGAAGCCCAGGAAAACATCATTAAGCAGTTAAATGAGTTTCTTGCAAAACAAGAGCAGCCACAGGTTACCCAAGCTAGCAATTATCGGGGGCCACAGGGACCCAGAAGGGGATGGGAATGCTGGAATTGCGGAAAGAGGGGACACTTGAGAAGAGAATGTCCTAACTTGAGAGAAAGCCAGGTGACTAGCCAGTTTCCGGGAAACGCGAACAGGGTGTCCTCGAGGGCCCAGTAGGATGCCCAAATGACAGTACGCAAGGGCCTGAACGTTTTGACACTGTAAATTACAATCGTGAAAAGAATGAACATGTGACAGTACGGAGTACGAAATCTCGCCCACATGGACTTTACATTACAGGGTTTATAGGACAGTGTAAGATTGGTTGGCTGATAGATACAGGTGCCGTGAGGAACATTCTCTCTTATGAGTGTTATACAAGATTGCCTGAAGCTTTTAAGTTTCCTTTGCGTGAAGATGGTTCCCAAGTGTTTGTTGCAGATGGACGGAGAACTAACACATATGGTACAGGGGAATTGACTGTAAGAATTGGAACTCAGGATGTTAGCTTGAGTGTGTTGGTAGCTGATATCGAGGACACTGCTATATTAGGAATGGAATTCTTGTCAGATGTAGATGCTAAGATTGACCTAGTTCAGCAGCGACTTGTCATCAATGGAGAGGAGGTGGAATGTTGTAGTATGAGTTGCCAGCAGCTCAGTCTCAGGTGTGTAACACGTCGTCTTGTGGCAATCGAACCACATTGTGAGGCAGTGATACCAGTTCATCTCATCCAACGACAGTCAGTGGCTAAGTCTGAGAAGGCCAATCAGGGATTACGCATCTTAGAGCCCTGTGGAACCCGTTTGCAAGACAAAGGTCTATACATCGGCAGAACTCTGGTATCTGCGGGAGATACTGGCCTTGTACCTGTAAGGATTCTGAACACCTCTGACAAAACACAAACCATCGGTGCTCAAACCGTAGTAGCTGTTGCTAAACCAGTAACCAGTGTGGCGGAGTTGGAACTTCCTAGAGTTGACTCACAGTGCGCCCCAAGTGGAGTGGAGCAAACCTCAAGGAGTAGTGAGTTCAAGGGAGAAACATTACCCAATCCACTCAGAGATCTCTGGCAACGCAGCACAGAAGGGTTGGCTGAAGGGGAACGTGAGGAAGTTGCCAAACTGCTACATCGACACAAAGACGTATTCTCACTGTCAGAGCAAGATCTGGGTAGAACCAACCTGGTGACACACCACATAGACACAGGAAATGCTAGACCCATAAAACAGCAACCTCGACGAACATCACCATCAAAGCATGCTGAAATCGAAAGACAAGTGGAAGATCTATTGGAAAGAGGCATTGTGAAGAAATCCACCAGCCCTTGGTCGTCTCCTGTGGTATTAGTTACTAAGAAAGATGGTACTCAAAGATTCTGCGTAGACTACAGACAGGTCAATGCAGTGACGGCTAAAGATGCCTATCCGCTCCCACGCATTGATGACTCCCTTTGCGCCCTTTCCGGGGCAAAGTGGTTCTCAACGTTGGACCTGGCCTCCGGGTATTGGCAGGTTCCAATGGACCCAGCGAGTAGCGGGAAAGCTGCCTTCGTAACCACCTCTGGTCTCTACGAATGGAATGTCATGCCTTTCGGACTAACGTCCTCGCCAAGTACCTTTGAGCGATTAATGGAACTGATCTTAGTAGGACTGAGGTTTGAAACCTGCTTAATCTACTTGGATGACACAATTGTGTACGGAAGAACATTTGGAGAAGAAATGGCGCGTTTGGAGGAGATATTTCGTCGATTTGCCTTGGCTGGACTTAAATTGAAACCCAGCAAATGTGTGTTGTTTCAGAAGAGTGTTGCTTACCTGGGTCATATTGTGTCGGAGAATGGTATTGAAACTGATCCTGCGAAGGTTGAACGAGTTTGTGCGTGGCCAGTGCCTGAGAACGCAACTGAAGTGAGAAGCTTCTTCGGACTTGCGAGTTACTATCGGAGGTTTGTGCCTAATTTTGCCAGTGTAGCCAGACCCCTGAACAAGCTGACTGAAGCAAATGTTGACTTTGCTTGGACGTCAGAGTGCCAAGTTTCCTTTGACACGATAAAGAAGTTGCTGTCTACTGCTCCGGTCCTGTCTTACCCTGACTTTACTGCTGAGTTCATATTGGATACAGACGCCAGTAATCATGGCATTGGAGCCGTTCTGAGTCAGATGAAAGATGGAATAGAACACCCTGTTGCATTCGCTAGCCGAACGTTGACCAAAGCTGAGAGAAACTATTGTGTCACACGGAAAGAACTGCTTGCGGTTGTAGAGTTCACCAAGCACTTTCGCCATTATTTGCAGGGACCAAAGTTTCGCATCAGAACCGACCATGCACCCCTTCGCTCAGTACTGAAAGCTAAGGAACCAGAGGGACAGTTGGCAAGGTGGATAGAGCTCCTAAGTCCGTTTGACTATGAGATTGAATACCGGGCAGGCCAGAGGCATCAAAATGCTGATGCCATGTCGCGAAGACCTTGTAGTGATGGTTGCAAATGGTGTAAGGAGTGGAAGAAGGCTGAGCAAATGATTAGTGTTGCTGTTCAGACTGAAGTTTCACTTGCTGGGAGTGACGATTTTGTTGTAAGACAAGTAGACAGTCCTCAGGTCGAACAAGGTGAAGCAGAATTGTCCTCAGCTACTACTGAACATTGTTTGACTAGCGATCAACCCAGTACAAGGTGCAACACAATCAAATTGGAACCAAGCTGGACTCGTGAGTACCTTCGTGAGCAACAAGTAGCAGATCCCAGTTTAAAGGTGATACTCCAGTTGAAAGAGGCCAGTGCTGTTAGGCCGAAGTGGGAAGATGTATCTCCCTATGACCGCACCGTGAAGTCACTCTGGGCACAGTGGGATCAACTGGAAATCCATGATCGGGTACTTTGCCGGAAATGGGAGGAGGGAAGTGGTACGAGGGTGAAGTATCAGATTATACTTCCGCGAAATTTGCAAGAGACAGCCCTTAGAGCGCATCATGACCACACAACTGCAAGTCATCGAGGTGTTAACAAGACGCTTGGAGCACTTAGAGCTCGTTACTACTGGCCAGGGTTAACTTCTCACGTCAAAAGATGGGTCAGAGTTTGCCATGAGTGTGGTGCTAAGAAGAACTGGGGAAGAAAGCGACGTTCGCCATTAAAGCAGTATGTAGTCGGTGCGCCCATGGAGCGTCTCGCCATGGACATACTGGGACCCCTACCTCTGACTCCCCGTGGAAATAGATTTGTACTTGTTGTGACAGACTATTTTACAAAGTGGACCGAGAGTTATGCTATCCCAAACCAAGAAGCTGTTACAGTGGCTGAAAAGCTGGTAGCTGAGTTTGTGTGCAGATTTGGAGTGCCTCGCGAGCTACACAGTGACCAGGGAACCAATTTTGAGTCCAAGGTTATGGCTGAAGTATGTAAGCTCTTGGACATTGAGAAAACGAGAACATCTCCATTGCACCCACAGTCTGATGGTCAAGTGGAACGTTACAATCGGACATTGGTTGAAATGCTTCGAGGTAAACTGAAAAAAAGTCAAGAGGACTGGGACCTGCAACTGCAACCCTGTATGATGGCTTATCGAAGTTCTATACACGAATCCACTGGCGAAACCCCAAACATGTTGATGCTGGGACGAGAGATTGAAGTACCACTAGATGTGATCACTGAGTCAACTCCAGACTCACCACCTCTGACAACTGAGTATGCCTTGGCCCTCCAACAGAGACTGGCCGGCGCCCATGAGGTAGCGCGGCGACACTTAGGCAGAGCCGCAGAACGTCAGAAGAGAAACTATGACAAGCGAGTGTCCAGCAAACCATTTCGTGTGGGAGACAGTGTCTGGTTACACAACATTCGACGGAAGAAGGGAAGGAACCCCAAGTTAGATTGTCCGTGGGAGGGACCTTACTTAGTGGTGTCTGTGTTGTCGGATGTTACCTATCGAATCCAAAGAAGCCGAAGAGCTAAACCTAAGGTGATCCACGCCGATCGTCTCAAGCCGTATCTCGGACCTGTGTTGAAGAGCTGGATTGCAGAGGGAGGAGAGACTGTTGTGCCTGTTCTGTCCCCAGTTGCGACTGCTGAAGGAAGTGAGCCTGTCATCCCGGGTGGCTCTGTGTCAGCTGAACTGAGGGAAGGCCATGTAGATGGCTGTGTTGCCGTGGAGTCTCCAAACCCTGCTATTGAAAGCATCCTTAGTTGCAGCGGCGATGTCTGAAAAGGCTGAATCAGATGCAGAGAACAGTGACTCGGGAAGCGAAGCAGATGTAGAGATGCCTAGTGCTGCCCAACCAGTAGTTAACTCGAGTTCCAGTGCACGTGAGAGCCCTCAGTGCAATTCGAGGAGTCGTCATGGAAGAGAGCGGAGGATACCACAACGTTATGGTGACTGGGTATAGCCTTATCACTAGCGTGAACATTGAACAGTTGAAATTTTGAACAGTTATGAGACAGTTTGATCCCGTCTAGTTATTAGGATTAAGTTTTCTTCTGGAGACGTTCCAAATGTTATCTTAAGAAATCAGACAGATTGCTGCCATTCAACTATATTTTTGTTCGTTTACGTTTTAAGTTTTATTACACTGGGACAGTGTTCCTTAAAGGAGGGGGTAGTGTAGCGGAAGCCAAGACCTGACCGTACCCCCCGTAGCAGTACCATTGTAACTCTTGTTACCAGTCCACCGCGGAGTTGTTGTTGTGTGTCACGGTGAGAGAATAAAAATATAACATGGCCGCTTAGTGTGTGTAGATTCAGATGAGTGCCTGAGGACCCAAAACATGGAAACATCACAATACTATTCTTCGATTTAGCACTTATCGCACTACACTCTTTTTTTGTCCACTCCTCAAAGAGCTGAGAACTGGGCGCTAAAAACTTTGAACACCAAAGAAAGTTGATTTCAACTTTGAGGGCAAGGTATTAGTTTAACTACTTTAACCGCTTGCATGCGGTAATTTGATGTTAATTAGACTCGCTTATATGCGGTTAATTATACGCGAATCGGGTGCGGAGAATTGT
Organism: Cladopsammia gracilis; assembly: GCA_022457155.1. Lineage (NCBI taxonomy): Eukaryota > Metazoa > Cnidaria > Anthozoa > Scleractinia > Dendrophylliidae > Cladopsammia > Cladopsammia gracilis. The sequence goes on along the minus strand of JAJGOT010000127.1, from coordinate 1,080,727 downwards.
TTTCTGGCAGGTTTTGCTCTTCGGTAGGAATGTTAACTAGGAAAACTAGTAGTAGAACGCTCGCTCGTCTCAGTTTCCTTTGCGTTCGATTATGAAAAGTATTATGGGCTATCGAAACAGCGACAGCCATGTAGTGGAAGTTCATTTGAATTTTGTCTCGTTTTCTTCGAATTTTAGCGCGCATTACTAGTTACTCGATTTGTAATACTCACAAACTTGCAAAATGGATGGCGAAGAGTCGAGACCTCAAGGCCAAAAGAAGCAAAACAATGTCCTTCCCTTGTGGGGAAATGAAAAAACCATGAATCTCAACACAATGGTTCTAACGAACGTGTTGTCGTCGCCTTACTTCAAGAACGAACTGTTCCAACTGAAAACCTATCACGAAGTGGTCGATGAAATTTACTACAAGGTAAGAATGGAGGAAAGTCGATGGAGAATTGAGGGACACGATCGTGGACTCTACACTCTAGACACGTAAGAAAATGATAACAGTTAACGAGTTAAGATTTTTAGATTTTTTCTTGAGGTTTATTTAGCTAAAAGTTTACTTCCAAGAAGACGCGTATAAGTTTATTACTGTTTAAAATAATTATTAAGCTCAATACTTTTAGACTTGAAACAGAGAAAGTGTTCGAAATTTCTCTTAAAATATGCTACACTAGAAAATTAGGTGCTAAACAAGCTACATGTAGTGTTGGCTCAAGTAAGCTCATACATGTATAAACGTCCGGTTGTCTTTTGTCATCCTGGCAAATGAAGGGGTTTGTGGAAAAAGTGCAGTTATTAATTTGTGACCTGGTTATTTGAAATCTTTCGGTAAATACATTGCAGTTTACTGTTTCTGTCTTCTTCCTGCCAACTTCAAAAATTCTATAAAGCTTGTGTGGAGCAACTTCAGAATACCTGGCCACTTATTTACATATCCCTAAATGTTTTATAGAACGAAGCATATGAAAACAAAAGAAAACCATTTATATTCAATGACATGCAAATAAGTGGCCGGGTATTCTGAAGTTTAGCCGCTTGTGTTTTAAAATACACTCAGACCTCCTTAAAGGGTGATTTAGATGGCACAACTTTGTCGCATGCAATTTTTTGTAGCGTACGTTGCTTGCGTAAGGCGAAAATTGTATACAACTCACGTCAGATAAGATTCTATGTGGCTAAGACTGTCGTAGGGTTTTAAAACATTTCAAAATCCTACAACTTTTTTTTGTGCTGCACGCAAACAGTTGTGAGTGAGTTGTAGGCTGATTTAGACGATACAATTCGTGTTGTATGTATGGTGTGGGCAGGTTGCATGTGATAGTTGTAGCCAAAAATTGTGCCATCTTAATCAACCTCAATAAATTATAGTCACCAAAGTGACACTCAAGTGTCTACATTATAAAGGTGCCCATATTATAGAGGTATGAATTGTATGATTTTTCATATCTTTGGGACCAAGTGAGCTGTCTGTAATAGAAGTTTTCATATAATGGAGGTGTCCGTAAGAAGATATCCAACTGTACTGTAATACCGAATATAAATCCTGGGTTATCTACATGTAAGTGAAGTAGTATCGGTAACATTTTTCTGCAAATGTTTGTGCAACAGTGTTGAGTTGTCAGTTAGTCCTGATGTTGCATACAGCTATTTCAATTTAGGTTGTCGGATGAGAGCTTCAAGCATACGCAACGAGACCGCAAGGTACTTTGGGATTTTTACAATGTATGTACACCTAATTGCAATAACGTTGTCAAGGATAGAGAAATGAAAAATGTAAAAACGAAAAATGAAAAAAGGCCAATAGGAATTAGTTAGACATACAAATAACAATAGCCGCTGCATGCTTAATTTAAATTAACAATAGCCGCTACACGCTTAATCGTGCCCGTGTCGCTGTGAATGATGATTAAGCTAATTAATTCCTATTTGGTTGTTTTTTATTTTTCATTTTTCTATGACAACATTACTGCAATTAGGTGTATACCATAAATTGACCAAAGCAATTTAAAATACCTTGTCCATACAGCGAAGGCAAACATTTATGGTGCTAACATCTACCTCACTCATTGCACTAACAAACGCAAAAACCGCGAACTAAGCTAAGACCAATTTACAACTACCCATAGTTACTTGCTGTCTCATTGCATACGCTTGAAGCTCTCATCCGACAACCTAAATTGAAATAGCTGTATATTTTGTGTATTTACTACCTGTACCCTTGTATGTAACTTGCTATGCAACACATTTTCAAGTTGATCACTACTTTTGTTTTGTGCATTTCTTGGGTCTTTTTAATTTTCTTCTCTAAGCAAGTCATTTATTTATCAGTCCCTAGATGTTATTGATCAAGCGTAGCCAGGTCGGATTGGGAAAATATTGGTCTCGTTCTTCCATAAACTTATGCATGCAACATCAGTTTGCACTTGCAATGCAATATAAAAATATTGTTATTCAACTATACATGTACATTGTTGCCACGCTGCTGTGAGACTCTCTGGTTTCTTGTGTAGTTTTTTTCCTTGTTGAAGACAAACTGCCTTTGTGAATTTTTTAACAATAACAGCACTTTTTCCATAGCTTAATGCATTTCCTAAAATTTAAATGCAATTCCTAAAAGCTTTACAGTTACCCCTCTGTTAACCATTTAAGGTATTCCTGGAGGCTAAAGTGACTGTCAGTACAAAGCACAATAATTAAAAAAGCAATGGTTTTGCTGTTTGATTTTATTGTTTTTGTTAAGGTGGAGCACCTTGAACCTTGGGAAAAAGGAAGTAGAAAAACGGCAGGTCAAGTTGGAATGTGCGGAGGAGTAAGTTTATTTATTAATTTATATATAATTATTTTATAACAAATAAAATATTAGTTTTTATTGACAATATTTATGCGAATGAGCCTAGTTCAGTGGACCAAGAAAACTGTCCGTAATAATGGAGTATCTTTTTAAGCTGGTGTCCATAAATCGGGTTCGACTGTATCCAAGAGTGAAAATCTGGCACTTTATTACATAACAAACTTTCAAAGTGTTCACTTCGAAGTAAGCTGGTTTGCATTGAAGATTAACTGAAAATGTCATGGGGATTTTAGTGTTTTGGGGTCAAAACTGCCTCAAAATAAAGCTAAGTACCTTTTTCATACATGAAATGCAAGGACACAAAGAGAAAGATATCAAGTGAATTTTCAAAGAGAGAATCAACCATTATTTGAGTTTAAGCAAGTTTTTCAGGCTGCGGCAGTGGGCTTGGCATGGCTACCAGTGGTGTGTGAGAACAATCTTTAGAAACCTTTTGAAACCTAGGTTAAGGTTAAATCTTTTACTGCATCTTTGTTTTCACAGGTTCGTGGCGTTGGGGCTGGCGGCATTGTATCTTCTGCCTATTGCCTGCTTTACAAATTGTTCACACTAAAACTGACCCGGAAACAGCTTAATGGCTTGATAACACACGTAGACTCACCCTACATCAGGGCATTGGGCTTCATGTTCATTAGGTAGGTAAGGACCCACTAAAACCCTAGTCATAATTAAATAAATGTACAGTCTATCACAATTCCCAGATACTCTTGCTTTCTTTTGAGATGTCAATGTTATGTGATAATGTCATCTCAAAAACCAGCCTGCGAACTGCTGCATTTTGTTGGATTCCTTGCATACAACGACAGGGGGTGACAACTCCAAGAAGGCCTGTTTCGGGAGAAAAACAAAATTCTTCCGGGAATCTGAAGATTTTGCTGGGAATTGGGAGACTCGAAAAATTTTTGGGGAAACAAGAGATAATGTTGTTAAAATTTCGGGAAGTTCAAGAAATTTTTGCGAGAACGTCTCTGAAAAAATCGGGAAGATATTTCAAATTTTCAAGACAACTTTCAGTACCACACAGTATTGCTCAAACAGCGTTTGTTAGAGTTGTCACCCCCCGTTACAACGAAAATATAAAATTATCTTCGAAGGAGGGGCAGAAATGTTAAATGTTTTGTCAAAGTTGGCAAATACAAAATTTTGTAAAACAATGCAACAATCCTTAAAAAGATAAGTTTAAGGAGGGTTAATTTTGATTGCTTGAACAATCTATTTATGTTTGAGTTTCTACCATGTGTGAGCTAGTTACATATTATTTTTGCGATGTTTGGAACTTTGGAAAACTAGATAAATATCTAGGGTTGTTTCATCAAATTATTTTTTTCTCTATGAGCAGTTTATGGCTTGAAAAGTCTGTATATCCAAAACAAAAACCTGATAATGCGCACAAAACTTTGTGTATGTCAGTTCATGACTAGTGAGAACTTCCATTTTGATCAGTGCAAGTTATCTTCAGTTTTGCTTCTTTTTGCCCACAAAACAGTTGAATAAATCATACTGCTTAGTGTATCATTGGTTGACAAGTTTGTACTGATTTATGTTTTCATTTGTTTTAGGTATTGTCAACCCCCGGCAAAACTCTGGGACTGGATGGAACCTTATCTTGAAGATGAAGAGGTCAGTTAAATAACAATAATTTGCTCAGTTATGTTACAATAATTTTAAAAATTCAATTTTATTAGTATGGTCCTCCTCCACTCCTATTTGCAGGCAGTTAAGCTTTTTTCTCATGAAATTACCAATTGAAAGAATAATTTTCTTAAATTTCCTCCTGGTGAAAATGGAAAGCAACCAAGGCCTCTGAAATGACTTTTGTACTGCTCGGTTGCTTTCGTTTAAATGGTTATTGGAAAAGACTATACATTGTGGCACTTTGTGAACAAAAGTTTTGTATTTCATGGTAGCCAAAGGGTGCAATAACTCCTTGTAAAAATTGGATGAACATCTGATTTTTATGAGTTGCTTTTCAGAATATTCAAAAAATAAGCAGACAACGACAAAACATTCAGGTAGACAGAGAGTCTTGAAGTGCTGGTCACCTCAGATTTCATAGTTGGAAGCCTTTAGGCTCCATGTGATTTTTGTAATAACAGAGTCTTGCCAGGAATCAAACCCAGGCCACAACATTGGGAGGCAAATGCTCTCACTACTGTACCATCCAGGAACTAGTAACTCCGCAAATGTTAAAACTGCACTACCTGACTCCAGATTTGAGATTTGTAAGAATTAAATAGAGAACATTTTTGCTGTACATAGTGTATGTACTCATTAAATTTGCATGCTAAAAACAACAAATTTAAAACAATGAATTTGTTAATTTGCAAAGACTACAAATGTATGATAAAAAAAAAAAAACATTGCATAAGAGTGGACAAAAAAGCATACTAGGAAATATTGCATTTGATAATGCATACTTGTAATATTTAAATCAAATTCATATGAACTGTGGAGAATGAATGAAAGAGATTGTGATCATCACAGTTAAGCAGCACCTGAAGGAGTTGCAATAAGAGCCTTTTTTATGCACTGCAAAATTCCTAGTATTCGCATTTGAAGAATTGTATGTCATTCAGTAATGAGAAATACTATATTGAGCTTGAGATACACTGTAGTCTACAAGCAGGTGGATGATTGTATTGTACATCTTTGTAAAGTGGTGAGTTTCTTCAACAATTTCCTTATGATTTTCTTTTCAATGTTATTAAAGCTTTTTGAAGCATGTTGTTGACGTTGTGCTGATGTGTTTGTAGGTGGTTCGGTAATGCACCTCTTAGGCAGCTCATGACAGCTGTTACCATGCCGCAGGCCTTCAGATATTGTGCTGCACCGAGCTGCCTTACATGAGGTTAACACATCAACTGAGTAGATTTAAACTTGGGTTTGCCCTTTGTACACTAGTTCATTAGTTTATGTCCTCGGCATAACACTCTGTTTTGCTAATCATGTGTATGTGAGGTGTGGCACTCTGTGGTTATCAGGAGATTCAAAGTAGTTTCCATGAGAAATGTGACTGGGCTCCCTGTAGTTATTAATAAAATGGGTACCCTGAGGAAGCAATGGCTTTTCATGGCACAGTATGCTGCTGTGCAAAAAATAATCTTCGAATAAGGGCAAGAATGCATCATGATAATGTACTAATACCCAGATCCCGATAGTTCCTTTAATTGGCTGCCTAGTGATCATTTTTATTTAGGTTTTTGTTTTGTCGGAAAACAGTTGTCCAGCAAACTAAATCATGAAGGACAATGAAAAAATAAACAGAAAAAAGTGGCAGAAGCAGTTAAGAAAGGTTTTAAAAATCCTTTCAGCAGTGACTGAAGAGTTTAAAGTTGTAGCACTTTGCACGAAATGTGGATTACCTTTTCGGGTAAACGTTTTGATACAACACATTAACATGTATATGACATTAAGTCTTACAGTGTAATAGCCAAGAACAGTAAGGATACTTAAGAGTAAGGATGCTCGATTATGAACAGGGCTTGTTGTTATAAACGGATTTAACACCTAAAAAAGTTATTTCCAGTGATCAAGCATGCATTGATGGAAATTCTCTTCCTTTTGTACCATTTTCCAGGAAATAGACCCCAAAGCTGGTGGCGGCTGCACTATGACAATCGGACAGATGGTGAGAAGCTTTCTGTTAAAACTAGAGTGGTATGGAACACTGTTTCCTCGCATCCCTGTACCTGTACAGAAGGAACTTGAGGTGAAACTACGTCAAAAGGGGCTGTGTGATGACCATAGGCGCACTGCACAGGAAGGCTGGGGTGAAGCAGAGAGTTTTGCCAGGCGGACACGTGGAGATAGGTGGGTGAGTCTTGAGGATTAGGGATTAGCACAACTCGTTAAACTGTCTGAGCTTTTTTCTTGTTTGTCTCATGGTGTCATTTTATAAGTACAACAGTCGCGTTCATGTTGTATTAGACCTACAATCTCTCTCTCCTTCGGCTCGTGATTGTATTTAAATCTGATACAACGCGGCCACTCATGTCACTCAAATAAAGTATGTACAGTGTATGTATGTATGTATGTATGTACCTAATACGCACGCACGCATGTACCTACAGTGGTTGTACTGGTTATGTGTCGCTCAGGGCCCGGTTGTTCAAAAGCCGATTAACGATAACCAAGGGTTACAGCTGTAAAAGTAAACCGAGGATTTCATTTCTCTACTTAAAAAATGTTCTTAAAGCTAATTTTTAGCTAGAGATCAAGAAAAGTCAAAGTTAAAACTGAAGGGCAAAAAAACTTGGGAACAACTTTCACTGATTAGTTATTTAACTGTATTTAAAATTGATGCTAATCCTGGGTTAGCTTAATCGTGCTTTGAACAACCCGGCCCTGTGTGATTAGTGAATGAATAATAAAACTTTATTGATTTGTATCTTATCGTAACCTATATCTTAAACTATCGTTCAGATCGTATCGGTCATTTAGCCCCCTAATCATTGGCACCGGACAGTCCCCCCACCCCGAAAAAAAAAAAAAGAACTGTTGCGCGAAAAGAATATCTGTGCGTTATATGGGGGCAGAAGCTCATACGTGATAAGCTTCTGATGGGGGCTAAAGGGTGTTTAATTTGGGGGACTATTAAAATGGCCGTAAAACGTATCATGTCGCGTCCAAAGAACGCAATCCTACTTTCGTGTTGGTTTCCCTGTGCCTTACATGCAGAAAAATTTGAAATTTTTTGGTGTCCAGTCTTCCAAATGGCCGCCCCTATTGCTTTTTTCAGGGGCTCATTTCCGCCGGAAATTCCTTCGAATGCGTCTCCATAATCTCCGATTACTGCTAGTATCATAATTATTTGAGGACTCGGATTTTGTTGTTGTACTTAACATTTACCATCTTTCTTTTATTATTCATCATTGGTTGTGATTGTGGACGGTTAGGAACAGTTCCTTGTGAGGTCCGCTGTGAACCGATCTGTACTTGTGTTTCTAAAAAGCCTCCTAAGTTCTTTTGAATATTAATTTTTTCTTTAATGCTGCTTCTCTACAGCCCACCAAGCCGAAGCCGAGGGGAACCAGCCGATGGTGATCGGCGGTCAACGTCTCGCCGAAGCCGAAGTCCAAGCCCCAGTCGAGATCGGGGTCGTGAAAGAAGACGAAGTCGAAGTCGGGATCGCGACAGCTCCCGAAGGCGAAGCCGAGAACGCCGAAGTCACGAGCGAAGACACGATAGCAGGGACCGAGACACAAAGAGAAGGCGAAGCAGAAGCCCAGAAAGACGAGGAAGAGACGAGGATAGAAAACAACGGAGTGGAAGTCGTGATAGGAACAGAGAGAAGAGGCGAAGTCGTGATCGCGATGATTCGCGGGGAAAAAACAGCAGGGAAGAGAGAAGAAGTAAAGAGAAAGACCGATCACGGAGCAGGTGAATGAATAACAAAACTGGGTGGCTCATGCAGCTAGCAAAATCATCATGTTCTATGGGTGCTTCATGGTTACAACTGTACAGATCCAGGCCGGTTCAGGGGCAAACTTTTATATTTCAGTGTTAGACTTAGTTTGAAATGTTGCCATTGTGTGCCTACTACATGTTTTAGTATGTTATTTCATTATTCATTTTACTTACAGCTTCAAAAAGACATGTTCTCCACCCAAGGAAACTATCGTCGAAGAAATCGAGAAGTTTTCAGCCATCGCTTTTTAATAGAGCGTTTGCACGTGACGTCACGGCGGCCATATTGGTGTCTCAAAACAAACAATGAAATGGCGGCCATATTGGTGTCCTAAACGAATCCTATGGGATTTTAGCTCTATTTTCATTCAAACATTTCCTATTGTTTTAGCACTCCAATATGGCCGCCGTGAGTGAAAACACTGTACATTACTTAACACGAGATCAACAAAAATATGTCCATTTCCTTTACTCCTTTGTTCTTAACCCTTTAATTCCCAAGAGTGTCAAAAATCACAATTCAAGAAAAATCCCATATTTCATTTGGTAAAATATTGAAAAACAATTGGTGCCATGCAAAAGTACTGGCAAGGAGGTTTCATTTACACCATGGGATTTCAACATCAGACTGAAATGTTAGACTGACTACACTACTTCTCCATAATTGACTCTGGGAGAAAAGGGGTCGATACATTTCCGAACGACCGTTTACTTAAGTGATCATTTCGATTATAATCTAAATATGATAATATGTATATGAAATAATTTCATGAACTGCGCGATTTAATATTGGGAGAAATTACCTGCTGATCATTCTTGGTCAAACTTCTAAGCAATACCATTTGACTGGAAACTTTCTCTTGGTTTCATCTCTGTGCGAATTTGTGGCAGGTTCTTTTTATTACTTTTACCGATCCAGACGGCATCCTTAGTTACGAGATTGTCCAGGCGGTAGAAATTTTAAAAGTGTACATGTAAGCCTTAGTCGCTTTTGTGTTGTTTGATGTAATGCTCAGTGTATCGTACATTCTGCTTCTCAAATAAAGAACTGTTTATTAAATATTGACATGACGTTATTTTTCTCACTGTCTCAGCTGGACTCTAAGCAGCTTCGACAAGCGAACGGGAAGCGAAAGGTGTCTTATGCTCCATTTTCAGTCATTTAGTGAGTCCGGTTATCATGCTTCGAGCTGAGGAATCAAAGTGCACTAAACGACTGTAAATCGATCATAAAAGCGCCTCCTTAACGACCTGTACAGCAAATAAGGACTGCCACTTGCCAGGCCTTTGCTGTACAGTGAGTAACTACTCGGCAGATGAATTCAACACGAGAATTTAGTTTTACCGACTGAGTCGACAACACCCTGGATTCAGAGGACCGTTCTCTAAATATCATAAGTGAAATTAACCCCATAAACGGTTAGAAAGAGCTTGCGAGACGGACCTCTGGTCACTCGAATCGCCTCGTTGTCACGGCTTTGCCGCTCAAACTCGCCGATTTTCACTTAAAAAAACCCTCTGGTACCCAGGGTATAAGGTAAATTGGCCACCGTAAAAGATTCAAATAGGTGACCTTTCGAGCGCTAGCCTCAGACGAAGGACTAGCGCTCGAAAGGTCAGCCATTCGAATCTTTTTACGGTGGTCAATTTACCTTATCGACTCATCGATAAAACTTAATTCTCGTGTTTCACTCCCCCCCCCCCCCCCCAACCGACGCAGCACCTCCGTTCCTCTAGAAACTAACCCCATTCATTAGATTAAGTAATGATCCGTATAAGAAGGATAGTGCTGAACTGCAATGCACGATGGAATATCAACTTTTTTCATTGTTACAACTAGTGATCTCATTGGCCTAGACACAAAAACCGCTAAAAAGTTAAGGTTCAAGGTGCGTTAAGTCTAATTTCAAGTATTTTGAGACCCAATCGCACAGCATGCAATTTTTCAAAGATATTGTATTTGGGGAACTTCATCAAAAAAGCAAAATTAGTAGTTATTGTCTTCGACTATTCTGATTGGTTAAGCACGAACATTTCCTAAAATATGTTTGACTCAAATGGATTTTCTGTATTTTTATAATGAAACATAATTATGAACCATCAGCTCTTCTCCTATTCTTGAAATCAAAAGATATTCTTTGTGGGAAAGAGCCAATGCCGCAGAACAATGAAGTTTACTATAGTTCTTATGTGAAGCATTATTTAATTCAACAGTATTTTAATGAACGGGACTTGCAAATTCCTAAAATTAGTTCGATCGAATACACTTATTTTAATAAAATTTATTGACTACAAAAACTCTTGATACAAAGGGAATTACAACGACTTGAACACGAATAAGATTGGCAGGAAAATAAACTCTTCAAACCCATTTTTATTAAGAACGTTTGGGTCCCGGGGGAAGGGGGGTACTCCCCATAATGAGCTATACGGGGATGCTCCGCCCGAAAGGGGTACCTTTTTCAGGCTGGCGGTATATGAAAAGGTAGGGATTTCACGAGTTGAAGTATATAACAGGGTAGGGATTTTATGAAGTATAGGAAAGGGTAGGGAAAACACCGGTTGAAGTTTAAAAAGGGGTAGGGAAAACTGCCATTTAAGTATTACAAAAAGCACCATTCAAAATATATCAAACAGACGCACGTTAAGGCTATATGAAAGGGGTGCCATTTTCAATGAAAGGTATATGAAAGGGGTGCAATTTTCAATGAAAGGTATATGAAAGGAGTACCTTTTCTGTCAAAAACGGTATATGAAAGGGTAAGGGTTTGGACCTTGGGGCGGAGCATCCCCGTACAAAACTTTGTTGGGTACCCTCGCCCCCCGGGGTTTAGGTTGGAGATTGGACAACATTTAAGGAACGTGCTTAGAACATGTCTTACTTAGACTGTAAAGCAGTGGGTTTTTTTTTCGCTCCAAGGTGTGGGATTGCAGAAAATTGGAAGATACTAATTCGCATCTCATTGAATAAGAATAGAGCTTATTGTCTCAATGCCTCATTCAAAAAAGAATTGAAAAGAATAGAGCCAATTTTCCACAATCCCGCACCTCATTTTTTTTCGTTGCTCGCTCGCAGAGACGCGAAGCGCCGAAAGCGACGTTTCGTTGAGACCACGTGCATTCGTATGACCAACGCAAAAAAATTTCACTAAAAAAAAATTTCACTGTTTTGCAGTCTGAACTAACACACCCAGGCTGAGATTTTGTTAAAAAAGTCTTTTTCTGTCCTTTATGTTTAAAATTAGCTAACTAAGAATAAAATCAAGTTTCAATAATTTGGTCACAGAAAATGTATAGTCCAAGTGAGCCCAAAATAGTTGAATTTTTGCGTCGTTGCAGGTCGTTTACACAATTAGGAAATTGGTAGAACCTGGCCCACTTGTTTCTTTTCATTCAAAATCGATGATTTATTAAATGCTATACAATTAGTTTATCAGTAAAGAACGTTTTCAGGCTCAAAGCGCCAAAAGGGTCTTTATGCACACGTGTAGGAGGGAAGCTTTAAAATCTCGTTCACTTTCACTGGCTTCTAAGGCTTAGTTTACACCGCTGACTTTTGGCACCGTATTCGTTTTCTGTCTACACACATTACAACAGAAGGGTTAATCCCGGTCCCGGCTGGTGGGGGGAGGGGGGACTCTCCAAAATTTTCGAAAAATGAAGGTATTTGTTTCTCTTTTGATAATGCTCAATAAAAAAGGTACCAATTTTAAACAACACAAGACATTTTCTGACATATTTTTTTGTCTCAATACCCTAAGATGTACCGCGATAATTCTAACCGTGGTCATTCTAGATTTCAGCACCTTTAGCGGTACCAATCTACACATTTTGACCCCCAAAGGTACGATAGTAGTCACCCCTCCGCCAGGGATCCTGTTACTGTGAATTCGTGGCGAAAGTACCAGGTAATTTCATTGGACCTTGGTATAACACAGCTCTATTGTTTTCGGGTCTAGGGTCCATTGTTGTGTTGTTTGTTCTATTGTTTTCTCAGCAAATCAGAGAAGACCTTATAAGAGCTGCGTACTGCAAAAGTACCCTGATTGCGCCACTAATCTGGAGACTTTGAATCCGGAAGTGGATTTCAATCTCGAATACTTTGTATGACCTTGTATGGGACGTGACGAGCCCGGTGACATAAAGCTAAAAACAGGAAGTTGTCCGTGACATTCGGACTTATTCGTGACACGTTCGGAAAGAAGCGGAGATTTCCGGTGTCATATAACACTGGCTACATGCCATTCTTTCTCATGTTGTCACGTTCAGAGATTTGTGTCGTGAAACTGGACTCGCTCATTCAATGTCAGCAGAATGGAGAATGTTTTTTTCACTGTTGTTTGCTGCTCTACACGACTAGCTAGCTATACGCTGTACTGTAAAGGCAAGTGCTTTTCAATGATTACGTATTATATTGATTGGGATCAACAAGGAAACTGATAGTTGTGGTCTACGACTGTCTGAAGATTTTAAGAGCAGTGGTCATTTTAATTACGTCTATAAGTTTTTTTTTTTATTAGACCATTATTTATGGTCGTCAAATTTTAAATGCTATACATACATTCGATGCTTTTATGTTATGCCGCTTTGAATAATGTAGACCAAACATCTGTTGAATTGCATTTCCTGTCTGCATCTGATCTATTAAACGCTGGCATTGTACTTGAAAATGGGCCATTCCATTTAATGTCCGCACCCCCCCTATTGAAGGGTAGGGAAATCCTAGGGGGAGGGGAGGGGGTTCAAGAGTCATTTCTGAAGGGGTAACTTTGTCGGAACCTTTGATCAATCAACAACATCTTCCTTTTTCTGAAGGGGGAAATGTGTCGGCACTTTGATCTTTTTTTTCCAAAGGGGTAAAATTCATAATTACCCCTCAATAGGGGGGGTGCGGATATTAAATGGAATGGCCCAATTCATGACACAAAAACACTTTGATTTACACTTTGATTTCTTTATTTATACAGCGTAATCACTTTGCTCATGATGGCTTCGTTTCCCAGACGAGAATGGCTTGGATTACAGGGGCATATACAACCTCTGCACAACAACAGTGGTACAATATTATATTAATCTTAATTTATTGATTAAGTTGCTTAGTTCTTCTTTTGTTGCAATACCCTTAGCTAAGAATTCTCATTTTCTCTTGTTCAAACTCAAGGGTCTAAGTTTTGAATAGGGTCCCAGCTTGATGGTGAATCAGGTCTAAAGGGCACAAAAAAGGGAAATGAATGCACGTGTAATATGTCTACTCATTTCCTTTGATTGTGTTCAGGTCTTTTTATAAGGTGATTGACCTCAGTCTTGCATTATGCATGACTAGAATATGCAAAGCATAATTTATTGCATCATTAGCACATGCATTAGCATATGCATATTCAGAACATAAAAGTTTCCTTTACGGCTATAAGCTTGTCAAAGAAATCAGTGGCTATTTCCTCCTAAATGAGCACAGCCATACCACCTCTTTTAACTTGTTAATTAGTAAAGCATTAAATGAGTTAAAGCAGATGGGGACAAATATGCAAATTTTTACTCCTTCCATCCATCGACTGTAAACTTTACTTGCCACTGTAATTCTGCTGACCAGTGAATAAATAACCTGCTTTACCTATGAGGATGCTGTTGGAGGGAGGGGAGGGTGGGGAGTTGGATGCACAGAGTGGAAGGAGGGTGGGGGGGGGGGCAGTGGCACAAAAGGTGTAGGAGAGGGGAGGGTGTGAAGGTTGTTTTGTATTCATGTTTTTGCCTACAAGAGCCTTTGATGTGAGTCAAGTGCCTATAACCTTTGTATAAGTCGTGAAAAGACTGATCACCTCAAATCACCTCAAAACACCAAAAGCCAATAAAATAAAATTCATTGGAAATTCAGTCGTTTTTCAAAATCGCTGAATCACACAAGTATCATATTCTTCTACTGAGTTTGGGGTAAGGAGTAGTACAGTACATTGGTACAGGAAGCCAGTTAAAATATTAAATAACAAATAAAACCAAAACAGGTTTTTAGCAGGGTAGTTGAGAAAGCTGGGGTTTGAATGGGAGTCTAAATAGTTACTATAGGACATACCCTAGGTCAACTGAAAAATGCTGCTTATAAGCCCACTGGGCTTATACAACTTCGTAAGGCTTTTTGTGCTGACAAGCAAAAATTGTTATAAAGTGTTAGTAACATTTTTGTAAAAAATTGCCATTGAGGAGCTGTGGTATGCATACATATAGAGGGGAGGGGGTTTGTCTGGAATACTGCTTTGTTATCAAGGGTTTATAAGCAGGGGGTGGGGAAGGGCTTATAAGCAGCATTTTGCAGTTTCACAATCAACCACAAAAGAGCTTTCTGACTGACCATTAAATAAAAATGCTCTTAACATTTAGAACCACTATACCATAAAATTAGGCTAGGTTTTGTTTTTCATTGTATATATCACACCTTTGCAAATCCCCCCCCCCCCCCCCCACTCAACACACACCCTGCTCCACTTCAACCCCTTTAGTTAGTGGGTAAAGATTGACATAACAATTCAAACCTTCCATCCTTTTTAGCAGGTCTGTTTTGATTGGTGGACTAGAACAATTGTTAATTATAATTTGCCAATTGAATATCACAACAACATGGTTAGAAATTGATCACTTTAATCACAATAAATATCCTGATATTATCTAGTCCACTAATTAAACTTGTGTTTGTGCTTGTGTTTATACTTTTTTGTTTAACTTAGGACTTAACAAGTTCAGAGAGGATAAAAGTGACAAACACTGGTAAGTCATTTGTGTCCCAAATTTTTGCCTAAGAATCCCTTTTATTTTTGGCACATGGGCATACATTTATGTACCAAACAAGTTAAGGGCCACTTTTTTCCTAGCAACTTAACTGAAGCAATGCTTTGGTGATTTCTTTTGTTAAAATCCAAACTTTCAAGGGAGCAGGGATGGCACAGTGGTGAGAGCACTCACCTCCCACCAATGTAAACTACATGCGAATTTGTACATTTCTTTAACCCCTTAAAAATTATACTACCAGTGGGGTGTGGGGGGTATACCTGTCAACTTTTTCCGAGTGATAGGCATGAGAATTTTTTTTATGGAATGCCAGGATTTCCAACGGTGACCTGACCAAATCTGAACAACAACCAGATCTATTCCGAAGATGTTCCGAAGAATTTGGAAGTTTCCATGGACCTCAGACCTCTGTCTAATAACATCCAGCTGTAATCGTAATGTTCAGAACGATAAAAACCTACAAAAAAGTGCCAAATTTTCATGAACATAACTATATTTTTAGTTTGACCATGCGATCAGTTAAGGCTGATAGCTCAAATCTGTAAGTCAGAAATGAGAAATTGCTCTATAGGCGTGAGTTGGTGTGAAATCGCAGTTTTGAACTCACAGGAGTGAGACTCAAGCCTAAGGCATGAGACTTGGCAGGTATGGGGGGTGACTCCCATTTAAAAATGATGGTCAGGTGCTTACATTGAGAATTTTAAAACCAACCCGTAAATGGAATCGGTACCTTATAATATGGGCGTGGCCCCTATTTTTATCATTGAGGGTCTACCAAAAAAGATATTGACAGGCATTTTTACAATTTTTTATTGGGGATAAAGTGGGTATTTTGAAAGTAATACCTCAGATTTCAACCTTCTCTAAACCTAAATGGCACCTGATGTGTACAACTGAGGATGTTTTGAAACTGAACACCACAAAAGTACTAAAAAACTGCATTTTTAACCCCTAAAAGGTATGTTGAGAATCCCTGTCAATTTTATATTGGAGCCCACTAGAGAGTATGTGAAAAAGAATTTGAACTCCTTTGATTCTAACCAAAATTTGAGAATATTCAAATATTATTTTTACAGAGTGCATGATCAAAGTCTATAAGAGAACTTTGCAGGCCAAATGAGAGCAATGTAACACAAGTTTTTAAAAGCTCTTTATATCGCTTTTTGGTGACTGTTTTTCTTGAGTAAGTGAGGTGTTAATCCTGGCTAAATATCGACCGAGTTTCTATAAAGTTTCTTAATAATTTTTATTTTTTATTTGTGTCTACAGGTTCATTATACAAGAATCTAATCTCTTTTTTTATGACCAAAGAAAGAACAATACTCCACCAGATAAGCCATTAGGGTAGGTGTCAGCCACATTTTGTCTACAACATGACTGCAGACACCCGAGGCAACTGAAAGGGAGCAGACCGTCTTTTTATGAGACTGAAAAGAAAAATTAATTGGGTTTCAAGAAGAAATTTGGACTCAAACCCGGGGGGGGTACTCCCCATAATGGGCTATACGGGGATGCTCCGCCCGAAAGGGGTACCTTTTTGAGGCTAGAGGTATATGAAAGGGTCGGGATTTCACGAGTTGAAGTATATGAAAGGGTAGGGATTTTATGAAGAATAGGAAAGGGAAGCAACGCCGTTGAAGCATAAAAAAGGTAGGGAAAACTGCCATTTAACTATTATAAAAACGGCCTTTCAAAATATCTCAAACAGACACACTTAAAGGCTCTTAAAGGGTACCATTTTCATTGAAAGGTATATGAAAGGGGTACCATTTTCAATGAAAGGTATATGAAAGGGGTACCTTTTCTGTCAAAATCGGTATATGAAAGGGTAAGGGTTTGAACCTCGGGGCGGAGCATCCCCGTACGAAACTTTGCTGAGTACCCCCCCCCCCCCCCCGGGGACTCAAAGGAATAATCAAAGGCTCCTGTGAGCTAACTTGTGAATACAACAGTTGGACCCTCCCCTCCCCTAGATGTTTGGTTTACTGACCCCCACCCCCAGCATCCAGTTCCTCTCCCTCCGCTCCCCTCCGTCCAATGCCATCCCTATATATATGTATATCGATTAATAATAAATAATAACATTATTTAACCAGGTAAAACACATTACAGTCAAAGACTGATAAACTTGTGGACCTCCCTAGAAAATCTACAATAAATAGTAAATAATGAAATATATATGAATGATGAGCGTGGAGAGAAAGGAACTCAGAACAAAAATTCTGAGTTCCAGATGTGATTTGAACCCATGACCTTCCGTATCAGTTGTAGTTGGATGCTCTAGCCACTGAGATACTGAGAACTCTAGTGATGAGCAACAGTCAAATGTGGGCTTTGTATGACACACGGATTGGATCACCCAACAACAAGTACTGTACTATGCCAATGAGCACACTGATTAACTGCATCGTGCAATCATGTAGAATAAACTCTCAGAGTAAATAATAAAATATATATGAATAACTGCATCGCGCAATTCCATACATAGCCCACATCTGACTGTTGTTCATCAATAGAGTTTTCAGTAGCTGAGTGGTTAGAACATCCAACTAGAATACGGAAGGTCGTGAATTCAAATCCTATCTGGAACTCTTTTCTGAGTTCCTTTCTCTTCACACTCATCATTCGTAAATAGTAAATTCTTGGTTTTCACATGACATCATAAAAATTCAAAAATCTAAAGTATACGTCCTACAAAGCTGTTTCTAACGTGGTATGTGGATACCAGTGTTATAATCTTTCGCAAAAAGTTTCAGGTTTTAACGATGTTTTGTTTCCAATTTACAAAGGTATTAAATGTGTCACACAATTCATCACGCTATTTCAGATAAGCAGTGAAAACAAACAAAATTGAATCAGCTGAAGTTATTGTTTGCATTATAAGTGCTTATTAGCTCAGTTAATGGAGCTTATCGCAAATACCTTTTTTAAATTTGATTTGTGGTGTAATTAAGACTGAGTTTTTGGCCGCCATGTTTGTGCCCCTTTGTGGGGCACAAAGATGGCTGCTCTAAACATTTCTTACTAAAAATGTCTAATACTTGTTGGCCTATAACTTTTGAATGAAATACTTTTGCGCTTCAAAATTTGGCCAAGATGTGCAGTTTTAAACACTCTACAATTCCATAAACATTTTGGAATCAAAATATATTGTTTAATGCTTCTGAATTTTGATATGACAAAGTGAAAACCAAGAATAGATAGTAAATAACTCAATTACTGACCCTTCCCTCTCCTAAGTGTTTTGCTCTACTGACCCCCCACCCCTTGCATCAAACTCCCCACCCTCCCCTCCCACCAATGCCATCCCAAATGGGTAAGACAGGTGACCGTTACATATCGCTGGCTCAATGTTAACAGCCTATCAACTGATCGAGTGACTAAGTGAAATTTTGTCCCACTGTGTAACTCGTTTGAATGCTTCACGTATTTATCATTTAAAAATGATTGGGACAGGCCCTCCGCAATGTTGTGTCTTCCTCCTTATTCTCTCTCCAAGCCCCTCCCTCCAAGCCCCTCCCTCCATCCCAGTGTCAAACTCAGACGCAAGGCCGTCATTAAGCTTTGAAGAAATCGGCTTTACAAGAAAACCAGCTGGTCATAAAACAAAGGAAGTCTCCGGCATGCTTGCTGTCTTTTGGTGATTTTCAAACTTGGAGTAGCCAGTCATCTTCACTGTAGTTGCCGGCCATAGACAGTCGCCCTGAGAGATATGTAATTAATGTTGTTGTTGCTTTGCATCTATGGATAAAATCCTTGAGTATATTCCCCTATCCATCCTGATAAACTTCTGATTTCCCGGCCTCATTCGAGTCATTTTTTTCTTTTTCTTTGCAGAAGCATAGACATTGGAGCATCAGTGCTCGAAGTATTTGTTGTTATTTCAAGGTATTTTGCCACTATGTACACTTTATAACTATAATTCGCAAAGCCGTAGCGGTGACTAACAGCAGTTTACAGTGGTAGCCAAAAGGCGTATTAAATACTTAAAATTGTTACGTTTTCTTGGGACTTTGTAATAATCAAAAAGTTGACCTTTGTATGAAGCTCGGCTTTTACACAGAAGAGGGTGTCCTGTTCTCATCGTTTACTGGATAGTGGGGAACCGGAAGAAAACGTTACGTCCGACAGAAAAATGTTGTTTAAACCCTAGCGCCGGCTCTCTTCGTCATTTTTTCGCTCGTGATTTTTCCTTTCTTTCCACATATCTGTTCTTCTGGAATAGGCTAAGCTAAAGTGAAAGGAGAAAGGTCGAGTACTGATAGCACCATGAGAGATGAAAGAATCGAAAATGCCAACTGAAAATACCAGTCTAAAAAATCGAGAGAATTGTCACATGATTTTTATAAGGTTGCAGAATTGGGATTTCCGCAATTCCAAAAATATTGGCGCTCAAACTTCGATAAGGAAACTAAGTTCGTAACTGTGAAAAATATTATAAAATATCAAAATATTGGCCAACAAAACCGTAGGAAATTTGTCTCTTCCTGAACACAGACTGCATTGCGTGTGCCCGCGTGGATGTCGCAACTTGTATCCAGGCCTTATACTTGCCATGTTTATAAGGCTTCGGCTTTCGCAGCGTGGACTTTAAAAAAAAAGTTCCATTGTAATTGTTTTAAAAAAACGCTGTTTTTGTGTGAGAGAGTCGACGTTCGAAATATCGTCTTTGTCTTGCAAAAACAGCGTTTTATAAAAAGGATTACAATAGAACTTTCACTTGCCATCCCTGGTTTTCGTTTGCGCGTGCTATTTCCAGGGTCGATCTATGACGCAATAAGTTTCTATGGTGACTAAATAACAAACACACTTGAAACGGACGGCAAAACGGACACAAAATGGCTCCCACAAAATTCCCAGCTAATGAACATGTCTACAGTAGTTAGGCTTTGCTTTCCAGTTGCTAAACATGTCAACGGATCCTGTTGCGAGTCGGCAAACTTGGCCTACCTGCATTGTTTATTATTTTGTGATTTTGACCAAGCAACTTTCCGCATTTTTGCGTAACTTCAAGTGTTGTTTTTATTTTTAGTAAAGATGGAAAAGATTATCAGTTGTCTCCTCCTAAGGATGTCTGTGTCTTCGATTGGGTTACTAGCCTTAAGGTGAGAAGATGCATATCAATAATTTTTTACATAGGTAACCAGATGCGAATCAGTTGTTTATCTACAAATACGCAAATTTTGCACCTTTGATAAATCGTGATTTTTAGGAATAATCATCACTAACAACAAGGTAGTTGAAATTAAATGTTGTTGTTCACTTAGTTATATTATATATTCTTGTCTCAATTTTATCTTTTTGACTTGATAATGACGTGAAGTAGCGTTGAAACGTCGTCGGTTTTTGCAGTTTTAAAATGTTTTTTTTTTTATCTTTTAGCGTTCAATTTTATGATAAATTCACTTAGTTATTATCCCACTATTTAGCAATGTAACTTATAATCGTATTTTAAACGAAATTCTTTCATTGTAAATTTATTGTAATATTTAACTCGTGAATGCGCCAAGTAATGTACGAGTTGTCGCAGACGGGGACAAATGTGAAAATTTCCACTTCTTTCATCTGTCAGCTGTAAACGTTTCTTGGTAATACCGCTGGACCAGTGCACAAAGGCTTGCGTATATATTTTGCCCGTTCCAAATGCGAAAGGTAATGGTCACCTGCCCAACTCATGATTACGGCGTTGGAGAGAGGGGAGGGTGGGGAATTTTACGCAGGGGCCGTCGGTGGAGCAAAACGCGTAGAAGAGGGGAGGGGAGGGTCCGAAGGATGTTTCGTTTTCACGATTTAGCTCGTAGGAGCGTTTGATTTTTTATTATTGTCACTGAAAAAACCTGGAAACGGGAGTGCTCAATAAAGTATTGTATTGTATTGTTATTAAGATGTTTGTATTATTTTCCTTTGTTTTTTTCCTTTGAAGGAAGCGGCGAGGCTAGCGAACTTGGCTTCATCTACTCTGGAGCGCGGGACAGCTGGAGGCACAATTATGGGCAAGGTGAGAAAATACACAGACAAATAAGGAAAGAGGGGAATCTGTGATCTGAGCAGCTCATATTTAAGTTGCTTTCTCTAGCTGAATGTAAAAACAATCGCCTGATAAAGCCTGCTTGAAATTTGTATCTCTTATGTCACGTTTATTCCAACGCAATGTCCTTGCAGTACAAGTTGTGGACAGGCCTGATCACATTCAATACTGGTTTACTTAAAATCAATCAAAGCAAATTTTCAAATTATAAAGTATTACATCATTTTTCCTGCATTTTTTTTTTTCATCCTATGTTAGGAGTAAAACTAACAAACTTCTTCTCACACAATTTGTTTTCGCAATGACATTGTGCGGTTTCAATTTGCTAGCGAAATATTGGTTCGATTAATGACCAAATTAAGCAAAGACTTATCAATCACTTCATCAACAAGTAACTGCTTGATATTCCACACGACGTTGAAGCCCCAAAATGTCGGATTTGTGAACCCAGATCATATAGATTTTCCACGACCAACGAACAAAAAATCAGGAAATGGATGATTTCTAGGAAGAACTGTTAATACTAGTATTGAAACGTATTCTGATTTGGTTATGATTTTCTATCTGCTTCTGCGGATAATTTTCCGTGATAAAAAGAACTGAAATCTTACCTGACTTGATCACTGCAAACGGAACGTGTAAACTTGCAAAAAAGACTGTTTGCTAAATAAACTATTTTCGAATCATTTCCCAAGATATCTCTCAGGAAAAAAATGCGGGTTTAGATTTTAGTTTTTAAATCTTACCGGAGTATGGACTAGAACTAAGGATTCACTATTTGGAGTTTCGAAAAAAAAAGCGCAAAATCTGATTTTTTGACTTAATAATCTGGATTCGGATCTCCCCCCCCCCCCCCCAACAAAAATAAAATAAAATAAATAAATATGGTAATAGTAATAATGATAATGATAATGATAATCTATGATAATGATAATGATAATGATAATGATAATGATAATAATAATAATAATAATAATAATAATTTTAATAATAAAATAAAACTTTATTAAAAATAGCAATAATACTTTACAATAACTATAAATTGATAATTGAAAACAAATGAAAGTTAAAAAGAATCACATTTCTATATATACATTTTATTCGATATAAAAAAAATATTTAACTTAAAGAATAGCTGAAAATTTTAATAATAATAATAATAATAATAATAATAATAATAAACCACCCTTGGAGTGAATCCGCAAATCTGATTAGTTCCCTTGTGTTAATTGTACACTGACACGCGTGTTTATTTCAGTTGCGAAACAGCCTTCGCCGGAAGAAGAAAGTTACGCGAGCCTTGTCTGAAAACAGTAATGGTAAGCTCCCCCGCACCTGTATTTTAAAAGCTCCATTCAGTCTGTTCACCTTTCCCCTGTCATTGTTTCACTTTTTTCATTTCTTTTCCCAGTTTCTTTAATTTTAATTTTTTGCTCTTTCTCACTCGCGGTTGTTTTCTACAACGAACAGTTGTTTCCAATTTCAATGGCGGCCCTGTGACGAGTTTCACGAGGACGCATGGCCTGAAACATTCCTCACCTAAACAAGAACTCGAACGGCGGAAATGGTCTCGATCAAAGTCATTTCCATGGGAGGATGCCGCAAATGAAGAGATCCCGCAACTAACGCAAACACGTGAAGAGATGCCTAAGGAAGCACCTGTTGAGGTATTCATACATTTTTTTGGCTTATTACGTTTTTATTTTTATTCGGAGAGCAAAGTAACAGGCATGTAAAATTTACAGTGCCAGCGACTTTCGTCAGGTTTTTTTTTTTCATCAAGTTTCTTTTTATACCACCGACACGGCGTGTTCCTCTTTAATAGTACTTGCCATGGTTTTCAAGCGTACATATTGGCAACTTTCATTGTGTTGTTTTCTTTTTGCTTGGGATAGAAGATTGCGTGACGACCCAATCAGTGACTGTGTAGGAAACTAATTGCTAGCTTGTTTTATATTTGGCGATATTTCGAGAACGCGCGCACGTCCTCGAAATTTTGCCCATTATTAAACCGCAGGCTTACACCACAGGCTAGCTAACAACAACTTTATTTTCTACCCCATCCAATCAAAAATAGAAATTTACAAGAAATGAAATTAAACAGTAAAAAGGGGTTATTGGCTTCCTAAAATAACTAGAAAGTTAAAGTGCTACTACGATCAAATTTTTGATTTTCATTTTTTTACATTTTCGTGTACTATTAGACTTTCTTACTCATCTTGCCAAATTTCAATTCATTACGAACATCAGAAGTCCTTTAATTTTAACATTTATTTCCGAGAATTTACGGCCGCCATTAAAAAACCTTGTTCTAAGGCTTGGTTGCGAATGGGAGAAAGTGACGTAAAAGACTCAAACATACCTCACGGGTTGAAATTATAATGACAATAAGTATTAAAAATCACGCGAAAAGCAACAAAAACTTTGGACTTGTTCTTCGTGCAATTTTCTATGCTGATTGTTATTATAATTTCAACCTGTGAGGTATGTTTGAGTCTTTTACGTCACTTTCTCCCATTCGCAGCCAAGCCTTGGAACAAGGTTTTTTAATGGCGGGCGTAAATTCTCGGAAATAAATGTTAAAATTAAAGGACTTCTGATGTTCGTAATGAATTGAAATTTGGCAAGATGAGTAAGGAAGTCTAATAGTACACGAAAATGCAAAAAAATGAAAATCAAAAATTTGATCGTAGTAGCCCTTTAAAGAGACTAGGAAGCCAAATTACCTGAACTTAATTACAATCACCTCACATTATTGTTTTATTCAGCAGGCAGAGGAAGCGGACAGTAATTGCAGTGGTAGCTATGACAACAAGTCAGTAGTACTAACGCCAGGCAAGGAAGATGATATGGTGATGGATAAAGAGGAGGAGACAAAGAAAGAATCAGTAAGAACTGTGTCTATCGAGATTCAAACCGATCCAATTACAGATGTAGAATTGCTGTCTTTACAACAACAGAAAATGTGAGTACAGTGATGTTTAGATACTAGACACGTTTTGTTTTGTTCATCATAGAGAGGTTTTTAGTTGAGTGTCGTAAAACCAAAACCAAAGTTATCAATCTGGCCAATCACAACAGACACAGACAATCCAATGAACCAATCAGAACACGAAGCAAATACCTGTAGCCGACGCCAAGCGCGGGAAAACGCGTGCGATTAAGTCACGATTGAATGAGTTACTTCTGATTGGTTGAGAAAGTGGCGCGAGATATTTTAGCCAATCACAAAGCATAGCAATGCAAAACCAAAGCAGTTGCTCAATTACTTTCGACACGCTCAATTAAAAACCACTCTATACTAAGAGCGCATTGTTTTGAGACTGTTCTGTTTATTCTTGTACCGCTTTATATGCGGAATATTAATTTCTAAAAGAACGGATATTCTCAAAACGGAATACTCTAACTCTGTATTTTGAATTGAATTAAAGGAGGTGACTTGAAAACCAATATTTCTGCGCAAGCACGATTAACAATGAACATGGTCGAATATCAAACGACCTTTGCTCTGCCTATAAGCTTCTGGAAGGTTTTGCTATTTTCTCGATATTTGACTGGTTATATGTACAAAACACGTAAAGGAAGATGAAGATGAAATTTTCTTTGTCCTCTGAGGGCTTTGCGAACGTCGCTAAAATAAGTTCAGCTTCAAGGGTTCGTGGAAGAGATCCCTGGCGTGCCACGTACGTTTTTTCCGCCAAGGCGTTCCGAAAAGAACGCAAAAGAACGCATATTCGGCCTATTCCGAGAAAACCTTATTCGGTCATTCCGTTTATCCTGTTAATAAAATTGAAAATGTTTCAAGTTAAACTATTGTGAGAGATAAGTTGGTTGATTTTTTTATCAGCACTGCTAGGTATTGCTTCAGTCTGGGCATAATTTATGGACAAAGAACTTCCCATAGAACAGAAAGTGTGGGAAGTGGCGGGATTATCGGGAGTAGAATGAACAGAATGCTATTCCATTTATTCTGAAAACAGAATAGGTCCCAAAAGAACACAATTATCGACTATTCTGTGTATTGCTATTCCGTAATAGTCCCAAAAGAACGCGCCCGTAAGTAGATGCACATATCACGTCACAAATGACGTGTACCGATGACGTCAAATTTGCTACTCGACTCTTGTTGTGTCCTTTTTTTGTCCATACCGCTTTTTAACGAAATATGTGCATTGGTAGAGGACAAAGACACACATTGTGTGAATATGACTTTCACTTGCGAGCGAGGAATTCTTTGGTATTAAAAAGCGCTGTAATTTACAATAAAGTTTGTTATAAATTTGGGTCAAAGTTTTCCAAGTTCACCATCCTCACGTATCTCCTTCTCTGTATCAGAACAAAGGAGCTGGAGATTGAAGTTTGTAAACTGAAATGTGAAGTTATAAGTTTGATCCAAGGAAGTATCAAGATTCCTTTAAAGGGTGAGTAAAAACAACAGGCACCTACACTTACTTTCATGAGTTACAAAATAAAGTCTAATTTTTTTGTCTTGTAATTTTGGTCCACGAGATTTACCGGTAAGGATGCTAACATATTTATGCTTAACTATCAGTTGTCACTTTTTTGGGTAGAGGCCGTTGCTATGGCAACAGAGCCTCTAGATAATATCAAATATTGCGCAAGAATTGACCTTAATAATATTTCGAGTTTCCTACGTTGAATGTTTTTTAAACTTTGCCATCTTCCGTAAGGGTTAACTTTGTCAGGCAGAGAATGGTGCGCGTGTTTGCACATCAGATACAAACACGAGGCAAAGTATTGAGAATTCAAAACTTGATTTGCACCAGAACCGTAGACATTTCTTCCTTCCTTCCTTCCTTCCTTCCTTCCTTCCTTCCTTCCTTCCTTCCTTCCTTCCTTCCTTCCTTCCTTCCTTCCTTCCTTCCTTCCTTCCTTCCTTCCTTCCTTCCTTCCTTCCTTCCTTCCTTCCTTCCTTCCTTCCTTCCTTCCTTCCTTCCTTCCTTCCTTCCTTCCTTCCTTCCTTCCTTCCTTCCTTCCTTCCTTCCTTCCTTCCTTCCTTCCTTCCTTCCTTCCTTCCTTCCTTCCTTCCTTCCTTCCTTCCTTCCTTCCTTCCTTCCTTCCTTCCTTCCTTCCTTCCTTCCTTCCTTCCTTCCTTCCTTCCTTCCTTCCTTCCTTCCTTCCTTCCTTCCTTCCTTCCTTCCTTCCCTCCTTCCTTTCGTTTTTATTTTTTGTGTATTTTTTTTCATACTGTTGTCTTGTATCACGGTCTTTGTCAATTTACTTCGTTTCCACTTTTGCTTAGATGACGACCTTGCAGACTGGCAATTGATAGAGGATATCAGGGTAAGAAAATAAATGAAAACAACTTAATTTAACTGAAATTACAAGTGTATGTTTTTAATATTTGTGTTGAGAAATCGTAAGTGTGACGGTGGTTTGATAACCTGATCGTAATTAGCATAGACTTTGGCGATTTTATTCCTTCGTTTACTCTGTATTTAGAGCAGTTTTCAATTGAGTGTCGTAAAACCAAAACCAAAGTAATTACTCTGACCAATCACAGCAGTCGTAAACAATCCAATGAACCAATCAGAGCTCGAAGCAATTACATGTCGGCGGCGCCAAGCGCGGGAAAACGCGTGCGAGCAAGTCACGATTGGTTTTGGTTTTACTTCTGATTGGTTGAGAAAGTGGCGCGAGATTTTTTAGCCAATCACAAAGCGTAGCAATGCAAAACCAAAGCAATTGTGTAATTACTTTCGACACTCGATTGAAAACTGCTCTATCAAACACTCGAAGTGTTTTCGAGTGTTTCATCAGGTATCCAAACACCTTGAAGTCGGAAAAAAAAAACTCGGCTGCGCCTCGTTTTTTCAATCCACTTCTCGTTGTTTGAAAATCCTTATGAAACACTCTTCCTAGTGTTTAATATATTACTTTTTAACTACTAGTAATAGAAAAAAATTGGGAAACCGTGAATCAGAGAAAAAAACTTTGATCCTGACGAGAATCGGATTCACGACCCCTCTGCCAGCGCTCTAAGCGAATGAACTTGGAGGTCAGACGGTTGCAGGTCGTGAGATTTTCTCCCTTCTCCGGCAGCACTCATAATTTCATCTCACTCCATATATAGTTAAACGGGTCGTTCTGTGTCTCCCAAGTAGCTGTTTTGTGGATTACGGTCTCGTAATCCTTTTCCCGCTGAGATGCGTTTGAGACTAAAGGTGGATTTCCACTGTCACGTTATTTTTACGTGCGTTTTACGTGCGTAAATAAAATAAGAGACGATGTATGAACGGCTTGCTTAAACGTAAAAAGTCGAGCACGGTTCAACTTTTTAACGTTTACGCAAGCCGAGGGAGATATCAGTGAAACGTGTAGCCTCCACTGGGATCGTCACGAGTAGAAGGATATGAAAAGATCTGTCATTTGAAACTTCTGTTGTTTTATTTTACAGTATAAAGACCGAATTTACAAGCTGTTGAGAGAGGCTCGACTTTATAATCCAAGTTTGCCGGATTTCGATGGGTAAGTTGGTGACTTTGTTCAGGAGCCTGTAACTTGCTTTATTGCAGACTTTACATTGTGTGAAATTATTTCATAAAGGCGCAATATCCTACTGAACTAGCTTGAGGTCCCTGTTGGAAATCATATTGGGGGAATAATTAACGAAATTTAGGTCGCGTTCTTTTGTTTTTCAAACTTATGGGTTGAGACAGGGGAAAAAACGTTCACAAACTTACAAAAGGAAAGCGACTTGGCTTTCAGACGGCAGTGGGAACGGTAGGAAGAAAGATGTGGAGGGGCTCTCTTGCGCCCAGTGCCCCTCAGACAACATTCGCAGGGATTACAAGCATGGAACTGAGTACTGTACAAATAGGATTTTGGAGTTTCAAAACAGGCCTATTCCCAGAGCCCTCCCTTATCCCTGTTGCTAATCAGTAGCGAAGGAGGCTACAGGATGTAGATTAGCACGAGACATGAAAATCGACCAAAGTATGCGCACTAGATTTGATAGGTTATAATCTTGCTCCTATATTTTGTGTACTGCCTTTCCTTTTTTTCCCACCATCTGAATGCGTGGATATTTCCTTTTAGACTGCGAGCAGTCTCATATTTCTTTTAGTCAGTGGAGCGAGCGTGCGATCTATGATCGGCGAGCGGGGAGCCACGTGGAACGAGGGCACAAGCCCAAGTAAAAGAAACGATTTTTGTTTCTTTATCTCGGACTTGCGCCCTCGTTCCTCACCTCTCGCAGATTTTGTATCCCAGTACAGTTTAAATAACAATAGCCTTGTATGTTTTCGGGAGTTTTGAAAAACGCACGCCAGCTGAAGTTTCGGAATTCTGAAATAATGCCCTGGCTTCTTCCCTACTACAAGTAAACTGATTGAGTTTTGTTATCAAAACTGAAGGATTCTAGTAGTTGAAGTAAAATGATGCCATCGTGAAAATTGCCTATTACGTTCTTCATGTTATGTGGGAAAAAAGGCAGTCATATTTTTTAGAAGATCTACGAAAAAATGGTTACGAGACCTATCACTGCTTGCGTTATACAATCAAAATTTTAAGGGTTTTTTTTCTCGCCCAAATTTTAGTGTAAACATAACGAAAAATGTTTTTTTTTATCGCAGTTTCCTTTAACATGCTTTTTCTAAACAAAATGTGAATTAATTCCTAGCGGTGTATAATGATAAATCGGCTTCCGTGTTACTTCGGATATCATAATTAGTATATACAAAACCAATGGGTAGTGCTTTTCGCGTGCTCTGATTGGCTTCTTAAACTTGGGATAATATATGCTTTCCACCCCAAGGCATTGCTGTGGATTTCACGTGCGAGTTTTCCCCCCCCATTTGTCAGAAATAAATGAACTATTTTGGGCTTGCTATCCACTGGTTTGGTATGCCATAACTACTGCTTGTAAGGCCCCCCCCCCCGGTTATAGGCCCATCTACCTGTAAACAAAAATATACATCCGATTATAAGCCCCCCGGATATAAGCCCCCCTCTAGTTTCCTTGTTTTATTGATATTAAACACTCTCACAGAACTATGTACCACTTCAAACGGAAAATTAGGAAAAGTTATGCGGAACAACAAGTTTATTACTATCTTTTTATCATCTATATTTATATAACTATAACTATTTTGTTGCGTTCCAGTTACGTTCGTGTTGCTAGTTTTGATTTTGTTCCCTGGCAAATATTGAAATGAATTTAATTTATTATGACGTCTTAAAGCTTAATTGGAAACCAGTAAATGAAAAACGTAATTCGATCAACACTGCTGTAGCTCGTTTGAATGTATAAATTGAAAAATCGAAATGTACCTGATCATTTGGCTCAAATTTTTAATAGTACAAACTCTATGTATTCTTACAATCTAAGAAACTCAACATATAATTTATTTGTACCAAGACCGTATACTGAGGCTGGAAAAAATAGCTTCCACTATACGGGGGCAGTTCTCTGGAATAGTCTATCAAATACTATTAAAGGACACACAAGCCTGAAATCGTTTATATCATATTTGTAATTTAGTATAATTTTAATGACCATTTTTATTTTTTATTGCATGATTTTTGCACGGCTCTCTGGAAGAACATTTTTATGAATGGGATTCCGTGAATAAGTAAAGATGATTGAATTGAAACGTTTTTTTATTCCGATTGTAACCCCCCCCCCCCCCCCCCCCCCCCCGTTTATAAGCTCATCTAAAACCCATTACAAAGTTGTATAAGCCCAGGGCTTATAAGCAGTGGTTTACGGTATACTGAAACAATTATTTACCTCAGTGTCAATGAAGAGTAGTAGTTATTTACCTCGTCGCTTCGCGGCTCGGCACATATCTACCACTATTCACCTCCACTTTGGTGGATGCAAAGACAAGCAAAAACAAACGATAAAAACCAATGTTTCGGAGTCATCGTGACGCCATTGTCAAGGTAACTACAATATGGAAATATTCTGCGAGTAAAATAGGCCATTTCCGAGTTACGTTATGCCTCGTTGTCAAAGCGAGGCTAGGTGCACAACCTTTCATATGGAAATCAGTTTTTATTCAAATGCAAATAAAACTCATTTCCATATGAAAGGTTGTGCATCTGGCCTCGCTTTGACAACGAGGCATAACGTAACTCGGAAATGGCCTATTCCCCGGGTGTTTCTGACTGTATTTCCTGGAAATTCTTTTCCTCAAAGCTTCTATTCTCACTCAGGGTCTTAAGCAGAAAATTGTCTGGCTTAATCTTTCTCCTTTTTCCTGGCTGTGGTCTCTCAAACTGGCGGTCTCCCTTAACTTAAAGCTTAGGCTTTAAAAGTCTTCCCTCTAGGTAACATTATCCACCGATTCTATCGATTGACACACGTTAACCTCAGGGATTTGTTTGATTTTTGTGTTCCGCCGTGATGTAAACACACTTGCGGTTAGAATAGTAGGAAGAATCTTTCGTTTAGTGGTCCTGGTGTTCATGAGTAACACCACAATACAAAATGAGGTTTCCAGAAGCCTGCCTAACGTCTGAAAGATCCACCACGGCCAGGCTTCTACGTTCCGCGCATCAGAATACACACCAAAAACTCCGGCCGCAGCGTAAACTGTCAGTACGCTTAT
Organism: Cladopsammia gracilis; assembly: GCA_022457155.1. NCBI lineage: Eukaryota > Metazoa > Cnidaria > Anthozoa > Scleractinia > Dendrophylliidae > Cladopsammia > Cladopsammia gracilis. The sequence goes on along the minus strand of JAJGOT010000127.1, from coordinate 1,050,099 downwards.
GAACGCGGATATAATCGCACACGCTGTTATGAGGTACTGCAGGCGTCGCATGCTGTTATCAACTGAGCTTTTGCTGTTGACATTAGCTTTGATGTTATTGTGAATTTTCCAACCCACGCGGATATAACCAATTGCCAATAGGCTGCCAAGCAAAATAAAGTAGATTTGACAAATGAGAAGAAGGACTTTGGCTTCGAAGAAGTAAGCTACGATAAAGTCTGTCACAATCACCAAGGCAACGTGAGATATCACTACAGGGATAATGAATTCAACGCGCTGGAATCTGGGCGGCGCGATGTTCATTTTTGTGGTGTCAATCAAAACGAGGAGAAGAAGACAAAGAGCAGAAATGATGCACGGATGACCGAGGGAAAACAGCAGCTGGGTTACGACGAGGTGGAAGCGTTTGCTGGAGCCATACGGGTCTGCAAACAGTGCAATGGCTCGAGTTGAACTGAAAATGAAAATTATGACAAGCAGTGTTGACTTCAAGGGTGAGATCCTGACCTTGCCAACGTACATTCTGAGTAACTCGAACGGAGGTATCATGGCAATCAGTGTAAAAACCGCAGCAAAGCCGTACGTGTGCACAGGCCAAGCGTCTTTCCACTTTGCGAGTGCTTCGGACCAAACGGGTTCGGGCTCCGGCCAAGATTGTTCGGGATCTGCTGTCGGTTCTGTAGTTGTTAGGGGCTCCGCAGATGATCCCTCGGGTGATCCCTCGGGTGATCCCTCGGGTGATCCCTCGGGTGATCCCTCGGGTGATCCCTCGGGTGTTGCTGGTGATGTTCCCATAGCCTGTGAATCTCGTTTCTGCCTATTAAGGCGTTTTTCATCAAAGTGACTTTTAATGTTCCGACGTTGTTTATTTTGCATTTGTGTTTTGTCGTTGACAATTGCTCCTTTTGCGTTCGGACACTCGTTATCTACGCTGGCGTTAATCTCCTCACTGTTGATTATTACTCTCTGCTCCACGGGTTTTATGTTTACACCAGATTGTGAATTTTCCTGGTTCGCTCCACCTCGGTTCATATTCCTCAAAGGAAACAGTTCTGTTTGTAGATTATTAATAGTTCGTTCAGCTTTAGAATCAGTCAGCTTTTTCGTGTTGTTGATGATGTTTTCTTGTTTTGCGATCGAAAAAGAAGCATTGCTTTCAGCCACTCTTCCCCACGGCCACAAAATAGGAATTAAGAATATCCATGCTGAGTAGACGTGAATCCGCTTAGAAATCTTCATATTTCTGTTTAAGTACTTGGATGGCAGTGATGTTTTGCGTGACGTTTCTGAAAAATAACAAAAACGTTTTACCAGAAACAATGCAGAAACAAACAACGCAGCAGAAAAACCTGATTGAAAAAAATATTAGAACGTTGTCGAGTTAAGAGGGTACTTCAATTACGTGTATATCACAACAGGACAAAGGTTCCAACAATGTTTTTTTGGAAACGTGCCGAGAAGAGACAAATTCATGATTCACGGCGCCAAAAATGAGATATTTTAACAATAGCTGCTAATCATGTAGAGTGTACCTAAACAGGTTGTCGTTTTGTGTGTTTAAATGTGTTGATGAGCTCGTTGGTTTAAAAGACCTAATGACGTCCGCTTACCAGAGGCTATTGTCACTAAACGATCAGGACCTCGTTTTGTGTTTGAATGTGTTGTTAAAATGATTGGTTTAAAGAGAGCTAATGACGCCCAAAACACGAGAGGCTATGGGAGTAAATGAAAAAAAAAATACAAAAATAATATTTAAAATCGCGGTTCTCGCCGCCGTATTTTTGTCAATGTTTTGGCTTCGAGAACAACTTTCTTCCCTTTATTTTGTATCGAGTCCCGCGAATTGTTTGCAAACTTGCCCAATTTGTTTCATGCAGTCGGAAGATAATGTTGAGAATCACACGCAATAACCAGGTGTCTGTTGCTATGGCTACGCGTATACGATTGTGTGCGAAAAGAGTTGAAGTTCTTCCTGCGTTCACTCTCGTCAACTTCTGTGTTATCAGTGAGTGCTTTTCTATAAAGAATTCGTGCTCGTATTCGTTCTCGTAAGTGACCAACCACTTTTTGAAATCGGGAGTTGGTCGTTTTAAGAGCTTTAACTGTACTTTCTCAGTAAACGATAAGCAAATTCTTGGCAAATTGTTTCGCCTCTCGCGCGCTTGGTTGGCACGCATTTCACTTCTACACATCACACTCTGGTTACATGAAATTTCTCTTTGAGTATTTCACTTCATATTTCATTAGTGAACGCGCAAATAAGCAGAATTGGAATTTCAGGATATAATGCTTGCTTAAGATTCGAAATACGATGGACGCGGGGTTAGCACATAAAGTGTTTTTTTTTTAGTATTTAGAAACTGTTCACCGCCGTTTTATTTAATGTATTGGTTTTCTTTTTCTTGTTAGCGGAGCAAGTGTGCGAGTTTAAAACGAACGTTATTATCACATCCAATCTCTACAAGTCTGAAAACAGGTATCTCTATTTCCTAAAACACGTAATTGTATTTTTTAAAAAAAGATTTCAATTTTGCGATGCCTACATAAAGTTATTCAGATCTCGCCTTTTTTTTCTTGAGAACTTTTTATGTGATTATTACCGTACGTTAAAAAACAGAAGTTCGCTTTTCTACAACGTGGTCGTTCTAGCAATTTATCGTAATTTTTTTTTCAGAACGGAAGACATAAAGATTGTTGTTATGATATCCAGTCAATCTAAGTTTGGAAATTCAATTTTGTGGGTGCGTCTTCCTTTTCAAAATACGTAAATTGTAAATAATAATATCATAATATTTTATTTATTATTTTCTTAATTTTGTGATGCGTAGATAACAAATAACCTTCCTTCCTTTTTGTTAGGAAGTTTCGTTGACTAGTTTCAGTTTAGAAACCCGCAGTTCGCTTTTCATTCATGAGTTTACTATAAAAATTTATCATGAAATTTGGAAGCGACGCAAGTTTAACTCAGTTTACCCGATGTGTTAGAAATTAATTTACTCGGTTGAGTGGACCTGTCGTTTTGTCAGATACAACCATTAAGCTCTTTATTCTGATAATCGATCTTGGCTCATGTAAAACATGTAATGAAGTTCTAGCTGTGACGTTTGTGTCTGTGGATTAATTTTGTTTCTCCAAAATTCGATCGCTTTTTGGAGAAAAAGGACTCGAGTTATTAAAAACAGTTTGAAACTGTTTCAATTTTTGCCTCAGCTGTCCGAGTTTGCATGATGTTATCCGCCTTCATTTGAATTTACATGTTAATTGATCAGTCGTTAATCTCTATAATCGACCTTCTCAGTCGCGTTGTTGTAATTTTATGAGGAGCTGGTTTTTTTTTTTTTTATCAGATAAGGAATTGATTAACTAAAAATTTTCTCGTATATAACGTCTGCATAATAACATAAGAGCAAGTCAAAAACCGTGAACTATGGTCACCCGCTTTTGTATCATTTACACGAGACGATTCGCAACGACGATTTGTAGCGCAACAATATTGCGCTAAAAGTCGACGCTGTGTAGCATGGGTGCGCGGACGATTTTCTTCGCAATTTTTGCGTTACGAGTTTTTGAAGCTGATTCAAAAAATCGTCGTTGCGAATCGTCCCGTATAATATCAACTTTAAACCATCTAATCTTCAAAATGATCAGTTTCACTGTAAACATATCTGCCGCTTTTGCTTCGCGCGCTCGCTCTCTCTCTTGTCGCTTTTTTTAGTAAAAAAAGTTTGAGATCAAATTTTCTATAAGCCTGGCGAATTCGACTTTTGAGCCGTTGATGAAATCGTAACGTATGACCATTCAAATAGAAGCTACTAAGCAGAACTTTCCTGTAGTACTCATATGCTGTTCAAGGTGGTCCTTACTTTTGAGTCTGTGGATAAAATCCTAAAGTGTGACCATTCAAATGAGGTACTGAGCAGTACTTTCCTGTGGTACTGTTTATTGTGCTGTACAAGGTGGTTCTTACTTTTGAGTCTGTGGATAAAATCCTAAAGTGTGACCATTCAAATGAGGTACTGAGCAGTACTTTCCTGTGGTACTGTTTATTATGCTGTACAAGGTGGTTCTAACTTTTGAGTCTGTGGATAAAATCGTAAAGTGTGACCATTCAAATGAGGTACTGAGCAGTACTTTCCTGTGGTACTGTTTATTATGCTGTACAAGGTGGTTCTTACTTTTGAGTCTGTGGATAAAATCCTAAAGTGTGACCATTCAAATGAGGTACTGAGCAGAATTTTCCTGTGGTACTGTTTATTATGCTGTACAAGGTGGTTCTTACTTTTGAGTCTGTGGATGAAATCCTAAAGTGTGACCATTGAAGTAAAGCCATAAATAAGCTTGCACTTTCCTTTGGTGCTGTTTATTATGCTGTACAAGGTGCTTCTAACTTTTGAATCTGTGGATAAAGCATTTAAGTGTGACCATTCAAATGAAACATACTGAGCAATACTTTCCTGTGGCACTGTTTATTATAATGTACGAGGTGGCTCTTAACTTACGGGTCTGTGGATGAAATCCTTAGCTGTGAATATGTGCCAAAAAACACTGAACTTAACTGACCTCGAGTTTGTGAACAACCTCTGGAGCAATAAAGCAGTTCAAAATTTGCCTCGGTGAAACTGTTTTCTCATTGGATTTAGCAAAACAACCAGACACCTGCCCGCAGATACTCCGGTACAATGTGATAGTGCTGATGGCAGAGTCGCATAAATAACCCCGGATAATGGCACGGACGTGCAATTATTTTAGGATATCACATCCGTTGTTTATGTTGAAGTGACAGGAGAGATTGATTAAGTTTGTGCACTTTCCGCAAAAAAAGAAACAGTAACGAATTTCATCGTACAGGAAAAGAGAATTTTGCTTGTAGCAAATTATCTACACAAATCAACGCTCAAAATCGACTGAAAAATGTATTGCTTCCTTGCTAATTTCCGAAATTACACGATTACGTAGCTTCATTTAAATTTGACTTAATTTATGAGCGGTGTTATAGGGTTAACACTGAGTGTTAATAAAGCGGTAGATCGCTTTGTCAAAGTCAGTCGCACCCTTTGTTCAATGTCCTTAACAACACCAAGCTGTATTTTTATTTTACTCGACAAAATTGTCGCCCTCTATTTCGACTTTCCATTCGCAGTGTGCGTGAGAGCATTGTTTAATAAACGTTTTTTAAAAACTGCCTGTCTATTCGCATTTTATTCTTTGAACACCAAAATCCCACATTGTTATGGCTGCCTCGATTATCGACTCGCTAGCAATATTTAAGAGCGTTTTCTTTGTAATGAAGGTTTTCTTTGCCAAGTTGAGCGAATGATATTTGTGGTCAGTGCTGATATGAGTTGTTGCGAAACACGAATTTTTCGAGTAGCTTAACAGAGAATACTATCACCTGCCAGTCGTTCAATTCACAATTTTATTAAATAAGAGCGAAAATCCACTAAGTATGAAAAAAAAAATTCAAAATATTTTTGTTAACATTTTTTCTTGTTCGTATTAAAAGCCATTCCTGCCTGTCCTATCTCTGGTTATAATTTAGTCAAATATGCAGAAAGTAGCAGGATTCGCTTATTCTTGTGAGCACGGTCGTAGGAACTTCCAAATGAATTCGTGCGTGTTTTTCATTTTGGCAATGTATGTTCTCAGATTGTAACTAGTGTTTTTGCTTGTGTTAAATACGCTTGTTATATCAATAAATACGACTGTAACTTAATTTTGTGGAATAGATTTGTCAGTATGTCATTCAGTTACCCAGCCAAAAAAGAATTCAGCTTCAACTGAATTTTGCATCGCTTTATGGATGAATAATTTATCGATTACTTATATTCTCAAAATTAAGACGGGCACGCTTTCTCTTCTGTGTAAATAAAACCTTTTCTTTATCTATTTTTTAAAAAATACATACGTACTTTACATATTTTATGGTCCGCCCCTAAGCAGCTCTTAATTCTTCGAGTAACTTACGCTTTAATAAGGGTTCGACTAAAATCCGTGCCGGTTTAGTTTGTGCCTGGTAATTTAAATGTCAGAAAACATTGCACGAATATTGTGCTTTCCTATTATACTGTACAAGGTGGTTCTAACTTTTGAGTCTGTTGACAAAACCCTAAACTGTGGCCATTCAAATGAAAGCTACTGAGCAGTGCTTTCCCGTGGTATTGTTTATAATGCTGTACAAGGTGGTTCTAACTTTTGAGTATGTGGTCGAAATCCAAGTGACACAGCTACTGAGCAGTACTTTCCTGTGGTACTGTTTATTGTGCTGTACAAGGTGGTTCTAACTGAATCCGAGTCTGTGGAAGAAATCCTTAAATGTGACCATTCAAACGAAAGCTACTGAGCAGTACTTTCCTGTAGTACTGTTTATTGTGCTGTACAAGGTGGTTCTAACTGAATCCGAGTCTGTGGAAGAAATCCTTAAATGTGACCATTCAAACGAAAGCTACTGAGCAGTACTTTCCTGTAGTACTGTTTATTATGCTGTACAAGGTGGTTCTAACTGAATCCGAGTCTGTGGAAGAAATCCTTAAATGTGACCATTCAAACGAAAGCTACTGAGCAGTACTTTCCTGTGGTACTGTTTATTATGTTGTACAAAGTGGTTCCAACTTTTGAGTCTATGGATGAAATCCTAAAGTGTGACCATTCAAATGAAAGCTGTGGTTCTATTAACTTTAAGGACGTTCGCGCGAAAATCTTCTCACATTGATTTTTTTCTAAAACTTTTGCAGCAGCTGGGTAATGAGTTACTCGTGTCAGAAATGCAATTAGGGGGTCACTGAATATCGAAAGGTTCATATTATTGTAAAATACTGCGATGAATATTTGCATACAAGTTCAAAATAAACGTAATCTCACCTTAAATATTGTGCATCGTCGTTCTTGCAGCTGAAAACGACGAACTTTAGCGAATTTATTCCGATACATTTCTAAAATTCAGTAAAAACGATTCTGCGTTTCGCCATTTGTCATATGACTGCCTCTTTTGTTAAAACAGAGTTTCTTTTGTATTCACATGATGTCTAAGCGACAATAGCCTCACACAACGTGCATACGGAAAATGCGACGCCGCGGTTTGCATTGCTTTGAAAACTGGAAGTATTTAGTTATTTACGTAGCGTATACCTGAAATTTAAGATAAAGGAATAGATGCAGTGGCAAAGAGAACTGTTAGCCGATAAAACTTGTGGCTAACAGTTACTACCTTTTGCGTAGATACTCGACATAAAATGCAAAAGTTTTCAGAAAAACGACCCTGATTTTTGCGATCTAAGTGGAAGCCTCGACATTTCTCTGCATTTTGTTCGCAAAAGTTTGGCGTGAACTGCGAACGCACGCCATGTTTCACCTCTGTCAACAATAGCATGCGCAATGGGCGCTTTTGCAGTGCACGAGAAACGATTAACCCTTTCACTCCCAGAGTCAATTATGGAGACATGTAGTGTAGTTCTAACTTTTGAGTCTGTGGACGAAATCCAATGGTGTGACCATTCAAATGAAATCTCTTTGGCAGTACTTTTGCATGGTACCATTTGTTCTAACTTTTGAGTCTGTTGATGAAATCCTATGGTGTGACCATTCAAATGAAACCTCTTCAGCAGTACTTTTGCATGGTACCATTTGTTCTAACTTTTGAGTTTGTGGACGAAATCCTATGGTGTGACCATTCAAATGAAACCTCTTCAGCAGTACTTTTGCATGGTACCATTAGTTCTAACTTTTGGGTCTGTGGATGAAATCCTATGGTGTGACCATTCAATTGATACCTCTTCAACAGTACTTTTGCATGGTACCATTAGTTCTAACTTTTGAGTCTGTAGATGAAATCCTATGGTGTGACCATTCAAATGAAACCTCTTCAGCAGTACTTTTGCATGGTACCATTTGTTCTAACTTTTGAGTTTGTGGACGAAATCCTATGGTGTGACCATTCAAATGAAACCTCTTCAGCAGTACTTTTGCATGGTACCATTTGTTCTAACTTTTGAGTTTGTGGATAAAATCCTATGGTGTGACCATTCAAATGAAACCTCTTCAATATTACTTTTGCATGGTACCATTAGTTCTAACTTTTGAGTCTGTGGATGAAATCCTATGGTGTGACCATTCAAATGAAACCTCTTCAGCAGTACTTTTGCATGGTACCATTAGTTCTAACTTTTGAGTTTGTGGACGAAATCCTATGGTGTGACCATTCAAATGAAACCCTTTTCAGCAGCACTTTTGCTTGGCACCATTTGTTTTTCGATATTTTACAAAATGAAAGTTTGGATTTTTCTTGAAGTTTGAGTTTTGGCACTCTTGGTAGTGAAAAATGCAGTCCAAGCGAGAGGTGGCGATAACAATTTCAGATTTTCACGTCGCCTTCACAACGCAACGGCGTTCTTGACCTTGTGCTCGCGTCGTTGTAGAGATCTCGCGTCGTCATCGTTAAATCGTTTTTCAACATTCATAGAAAGTCTTTCTTTTTATCAACTTATCAGTTGTTTTTTTTTTCCTTTGCAGCTCGACCTCTTGTAGTTTCAAAGACAGTTATGGCTTTATCCGTGGATCCAGGGAAAGTGAGAGCGAGTTATTTCACTTTGTTTGCCGCGAGTTAAAACAACATTATTCAAGTTTTTTCCAGGTAAGATTACGAAACAAAATGTCGTCATGCGCATAGTTGTTCTTTAATTATGTTTGTATTGTCGCGTCAGAGTGTCATGAGGATTTGGCTGAAGTTTTGATCAAAACTTTGCTAAAATTACTTATAAAAATAAAGTACCTTCAATTCAGTATGCAAATATTTTTGTTTGAACCTAAAACAGAGGACGAACAAGAGCAATTTGTTTATTGATTTTTCGAAGACACACGAAAACAATATGAAAAATTTAGCCTAAACTTTTCAAGTTGCAAACCTGATCCTACATTCTGGAGATACAGCGCCTTTATGAAGGTCTGTTTTATTTGAAAAACAAGAGCAACAGCAACAACACACGGTTTAATATGAACCAGAACTGATAATCGTAAGTTGTTTTAACTTGAGCGCCAGTTATCCATGCTTGTGGGCAAGAAGAATATCCGTTTTGAACATTTAACAACAGCACAACCTAGCCTTCGGGATTATACCAAAGTGTGCACTGCTACCAAATAGCTTTGCTGTTAAATGAAAGCTAGTGATAATACCGTTATTATTCCAATTACTTCCCGAGACTTGGCTAACTCTCTTTTTAATAGGTTTTTGACTCCATCCTTATCGTTGATTTTCAGAACAGAAATGGCCACGCCCGTCTCTGGTCGCAATACATTAAAGCCAGACAGCAAGATACGAAAAACGTGTTCTTTAAAGAGGCAAGTTCAGCCAAAATTTATTTCACCCGTGTTTTTAGATTTTCGTTGTCTTACCAAACTCATACCTTGTGTCAAGTAATGTAGCTCTAACTTTTGAGTCTGTGGATGAAATCCTAAAGTGTGACCATTCAAATGAAAGCCTTTGAGCAGAACTTCCTGTGGTGCTGTTGGTTATGCTGTGCAAGGTGGTTCAAAATTCTGAATCTGTGGATGAAATCCTGAAGTGTGACCATTCAAACGAAAGCTACTGACCAGTACTTTCCTGTGGTGCTGTTTATTAGCTGTAGAAGGCGGTTCTATCTTATGGCCATCGTTACTGACTTATTGGGTTCAAACATACTCACAAAAATGTGGTCGGTTCGAAAGATCATGTGCACCATTTTAAAAATTTGCATCATCGTTCATTATAAACCTTTTCTAACTGGAGTTTGTTATGAAGTTGTTATGAAGTTGTTTAAAAATATTCTTTGTTTAACCACAAAAAGAGGTTTTTTCTAGTGACTTTATTATTTTTCAACAGCAAGAAATGAAAGCTCTTTTAAGGGAAGGTATACCAAGACCCTGCAGAAGTGAAGTGTGGAAAAGGTAATGTAAGCAATTTAGGTCATCATTTATAACGAGAGCTTCTTTGTATCGACTTATACCGTTGTTGTGATGTCATTGTATTACAACATGTACCTTTGCGACCGTTTGCGTGTGGACGGAAGATTAAACCGCACAAAAAACATTTTATTTGCCGGGGTCAAGTAACGTCTTTAACCACACTGCCTAGTGTAACCCCACTGCCTAGTCTAACCCCGCCTGCATAGCCACACTGGCTAGTGTAACCCCACCTGTAAACACATTACCAAGTGTAACCCCGTCTGCGTAGCCCCACTGGCTAACTATGTAACCCCGCTTGCGTAGCCCCACTGGGTTTCCACACTGCCTAGTGTCACCCCGCCTCAGCTGACTCTAGTGATTGCTCTTGTTTTAGTGCAATGATGCAAAAGGTGGAGCACATCAGGAAAGAAAAGGTAAAACAGGATGCAACGAAACTGTATTCAGTCTATTCTGTTTTTTGTATAAGCCACTTTGAAAAATACCATATACTCTTTAAAGTGCAGGTTTGGGTGATGCTTGATGTAAGCCCGATTTTTCCAATTTCTTTTGTTTTCAGTACGAACCGTAGTACCATATCCTCACTGCATACTCATTACCTCACCGCGTAAGACTAAGTTATGGGAAGAATCCGCGACTGCAGAGGCAATGGGCATGCAACGAGGATATACACTGAGCTCGTCAACCGCCACCAGGGGAGGTGGGTGGGTCGCGAAAGTTGACTGTCGTCCCGGAGTACCGATGAAATGACCACGTTTTGGGCGGAGCGACCAAATTTATACCCCGGGAGCGCAAAGCATTACTACCACTACAAGCGTGCGCAATCACGGGGGAATGCGAAGAGATTACTTAAACTTCCGCTATGAGCTAATTAATTATGCAGTGAGAATAGTACCATATCCTCACTGCATACTCATTACCTCACCGCGTAAGACTAAGTTATGGGAAGAATCCGCTCCTGCCCCCACCATTAGGACATAAACTACGGAAATAAAAAACATTCGAACAAAAAATGGCGACAAACATCACAAACTTCCCACACCATACCTTATTCCCCTCCATTACTCAGAATTCCTCCTAATTAACTTTCAAGCAACTTTCGTATGATCATAGACATAGTAATAACAGTAACAGTAATAATTTATTTAAAGTCGATAACGTAGCAAGTGGTCAACCAATTTCCCGAGCCAGAGGCTCATGTAAAAACACAATTAAGCGAAAGTGCAATTTAAGTTCATTTACAATTTAATACATTCTTAAACCAGGAAAAGCCCGACCCACACGTGCATGAAAACCCTGATTTAGAACTAGATAATTACATTGGAGAAACTCATCGCGCAGAATGATACAGGCCACTGTTATTCAAAGACGCTCCGAAAGAGCTTCATTAATTGGTTTCCATGAACGCACGGCTTTGCTCAATATCACGCAGTAGGCGGGATAAACCGGCAAATGATAGCCGAATAGTGCTATTGTCTTCTCTTTCGTCTCAAAAAATCACACATTTACGCATAAGGTTCCACAAAGAAGAAAAATACACAAGTTTCCAGGTTTTTTCTTTTTTTTTTTTTTTTTTTACAGGATGCGTACGTTTAGAGTGGCCGCTTAGAAAACCGAGAAATGATAACGCTGCAAGAGCGTAATCTCTGATTTAAACCGCAGTCCGATTTCCCCGATAATTTAGCGCATGGCGTGCGGGCGAAGTAAATACCGGCACCAGCTCTGATTTATATAACCGCCCGAGTGAGACGATTGTCTTTAAAATCGCCCCAGTATTTCGTCTTTAGATTTAGCGGTCTGCGCGCGGACACGAATGCAAACTAAAAAGAACGGCGAATGACGACGAACAAATGTGACTAGAATTACTGGTCTTTCGCTTTCACTTTAGCACACGGTGTGTAGTGCAGCGGTAAAATTTCGCGGATCAACCCGTTCTTGTTGGCGGACTCCTCCAGTCCGTAGCCGATTGCACGCATGTTTTTCTTGAAGGACTGCGAATAGCCTTAAAATCCCCCCTTATGTTCCGCTATGCCCATACAGCGTTTCCATTTACTTCCAAGCGGAAGTCACACCGAAATCTTCGGTGTTGTTTGCAAGCGCGATCATCGAGCGCTACCTGTGCTCAAATTTCGCGCGTAGATATTTTTTTTTCTTTTAATAATTTAAAATTACAAGACAGTGGGCTAACGTTTACAGACGACTGCAGTTTATGAATGTAATTTTCCAACTAATGGAACCATTGCTATACGGTACTGAAACAACAACTTCATCTGGAACGCGCGCGAGATTTAAAACTCAGATTTTCGATCGCAAAAGTTCACAACCTTCCGTTCTTTGATATAAAATTGCTGCTTATTTCGGTCGATCTTAATGATATCGTTCCCCACACTAGAAATGCGGGAAAAACACAGTTTCGAGAGCTAAAAGTCTACAACCTGTTACTTGGGCGCAGCGGCCAAGTATAGGAATGCAGTTTCGCAGTGCACAAATTCGCAATCGGGATCTAGCACTCTCGTGCGCAACTCTGGGGACCGGAATGGGCTTGCCCATTTCTCACCTGTTGTTCGTCGATGCGAGGCGAACGTGACAAAGCGCGAGTTTCGTTTTCTCAGTTGCATCTAACGGTTGCATACTTAATAAGCGTAAGGAAACTCAAGAAGACACTGCGGAAGTGTTTTACACTCTCGCACGAATGCTACGATACCTTCAGGACGGAAACCCGCTAAAACATGTTTAACCGAACATGAAGAAGATTTAGACTAAGACATAGCGCTAGTTTAAAAAAAAAAGTGAACACTGGACAGGGCAGGAAGAAATATAAGTGTGGTAGAAATCCCAATTAATTTGCTTCCTACGGTTGTTGCCTTTCATTAATTTTATTCCGTGAAGCTGAAGGAACAAAACCGCCAACTGGAATTTCGGGTGCAAAAATTCACCGCCAATAGAAAAATGCAAACAATGCACACGTCTTGCGATACGTTTCCTGTGAGACTCGCTTGCGCTAGTGTGTGTTTCTCTGCCAAAAATAGCCTTAAAGCGATCACTTCTTCCAGTTAATTTTCTTCTCTGTTTCGGATACAAAGGAATAAGAAATAACTGCGTTATGCATTACTGGAAAGGTTTTAAATTACTTTCTACATTGTGCAAATTGAAACATTTTGCCTCAACTGAAAAAACACGAAAAAATATATTCCAAGGGCTAAATTTGTTATTCTCCTCCTGAGTGAGTGAGTAAATTATCACCTCTGTCGTTAACTTTGAATAAATTTATAAGTTTAATTCAAAATTTATCATAACAAGAGGCTGCAAGCAGCCTATACTCATGCGCATGCGTAAGAAAGTTTTATGATACGGTGTATAGATATATAAACATGATAAGAAGATGTCCAACATGGAGAAGAGTTTATCCTTTCATTCAGTCATCGTTCCTGCGAACCACGTTGTTTACTATTGAATGTTTTGTAAATGAAGGCTGTACCACAATGAAGCCAGTGATTCTTCTAGGTGTTATATATACCCAACGCGAACATTAGTTGTGTAAGTAGGGTTGTAGGAGACGCTGTCGTGACGCTTCAGTAACGCTGTTTTACCGGAAGTGAAAGTAACCGAAAGTCACTAAACAGGAAGTGTAAATGGCAAGCTATGAACCGGAAGAGCACAATTTAAAATATGCGTGCATAAATTTGCATGCAAAATCGTGACACAAAATCGTGAGGCCATTTTATAACTCATGCCGCTACGCGCATGAGTAATAACGGCGGGAATACTACATCCAGCAAAACTTTAACTCGAAATGTCGTTTGATCCTGGGTCCGGACCAGGCAAAATAAACTACATCTGCCAACTCTCACGTCTGCGAGTGCAAAACTTCGATCACGCCAACTCACGCCTATGGAGCTATTCCTCACGCCTGATTTGCAGATTTAAGCTATCAGCCTTAACCGATCGCATGATCCAATTAAAAATATAGCTACGTTCATGAAAATACAACTTCGGACATCTTCGGAATAGATCGGGTTTGGTCGGGCCGCCTTCGGAAATCCTGGCACGTCCACCAAAAACTGCTCACGCCTATCACTCGGAAAAATTTTGGCAGGTATAAATAAACCGAAGATTCATGGCTTCGAAAGGCACTGACGGCTACATTTGCATTCACCCCAAAAGTGTCGGAACACAGACCAGTTACAGCGATAAATTGAACCAGCCACAAGATTAGTTAAAACTAATAACAACGATCGGGAGTCTCTGATATGCGGCCATTTTCCCAATGGTAAGTGCAAAATAGGTATCGCTTTGTTTTTTTTTTTTTTTTTTTTTTTTGGCTCTAGTCTTTAACACAGTGGACACGCTATTTTGCGCGGCGTCTACTTCTTTTCGAAGGTTAATATAAAAGCGCTTCTTTGTTAGACTGTTCACACTATCCCAATACTTCCTATGATCAAACAGTAACTAAGGTGCATGCAGATTCCTCAGACATATATCCCAATATGCTTAATACAACAACATGGCCCAAGCATACGCTCCCCCAGCGTCTTGTTCTAGCTTCATTTACCTAATTTGATGAAAGATTGTAGGTTTATCCTTCTTTTACCAAAATCAGGCCTCAATACTTGGAAAACTACGCCTGATAACTGCGATTAGTCAGCCAACTTCACCAAATTCATGCCCTTTCTCCCTTATCGGGACGCGTTTTGAGCACTAACGCTTGAATACCCGCCATTGTAGCTAATTAACACGTACGGTGTTCGGCCATTCAAACTCTCGAACTCCTTGACAAATCGTTTTTATAAGTTTGAAGGGGGAGCGCGGCCTAATTAGGACGCAATTGTCTACCTCATCCAGTTAATCGCACCTTGAAATTTACTTCACACTTCATTCGTTTGATTGACAGCAGCTGAACTTCGGGAAGATATAAAGTATTCCCAAGCTTAATATGTTAAGCAATCACAGCCGCCTAGTTCTAAACATGCAAACTATTATGCCGCGCGTAACAAAATCGGGCACTGTAGGTACATGTCGCAAAACACAGTAGTACTCAGGCGATACACATCGACACATGGTTATGCAATTCACCCGCTCCGAAAAACAGGGGCCACGAAACGTAGCTGACCCAATGATGTTAGGCTGAAACACACAGCAATCACACCTGGTGAAGGCCGGGGCCAACGAAAGGGGAAGGTCCCCTGCTAATACCACACACAGGAATATTGTAGAAGAAAGTGAGGTAGCTTAAGCAACCCTGATATGAACGACTAACTTATGCTAAATGAGCAAACAAAGGGACATATTGCGTAAACAAAAGGCAGGGGACCCACCCCTTCGTTGACCCCGAGCTCCGAACTAGGTCCGGAATTGAGACACTGAGCAGGCCCCCCCAAGGTCAACGAAGAGAGCAGGTTTAGCAGGTAAAAATAAACACAACGAAACGAACTAAAGATCGCAGAAACTAAAGACGTAACATTTATAAAACATCTCAGGCGGGTGAGTCACGTGCCGACGCATGACTGGTGACATGATGAAAACCCACCGCACCGAGCAGTCATAACTGGTGGGATGCTCATTTCAATAATTTACTTCACGGATCAATTTTCACCGGTGGGATACACATTTAAATAATTTACTGCACTGGGCAGTCGTCAACGACGGCCTACTCGTTTAAGTAATTAACTGCACCGATCAGTCTTGGCCGGTGGCATACCCATTTCAGTAATTTGCTGCAGTGAGCATCGGTGGCGTACACATTAAATAAGCCATCGCACTGATCAGTCTTCACCGGTGGGATACTCATAATAACTCCCCGTACCAAACAGTCTTCACTGGTGGGATACTCATAATAACTCACTGCACTAAGCGGTCTTCACCGTTGGGATAGTCATGCATCTGATAAGTCATAATACCGATTACTCTTCACCGGTGGGATACTCATAATAACTCACTGCACAAAGCAGTCTTCACCGGTGGGATACTCATGCATTTTGACAACTCAATACACTGCTCAGTCTTCACTGGTGGGATACTCGTAACAACTCACTGCACTTAGCAGTCTTCACCAGTGGGACACTCATAATAACTCCTCGCACTGATCAGTCTTCACCGGTGGGATACTCATAATAACTCCTCGCACTGATCAGTCTTCACCGGTGGGATACTCATAATAACTCCTCGCACTGAGCAGTCTTCACCGGTGGGATACTCATAATAATTCACTGCACCAACAGTCTTCACCGGTGGGATACTCATGCTTTTTAACAACTCATTACACTGATCAGTCTTCACCGGTGGGATACTCATAATAATTCACTGCACCAACAGTCTTCACCGGTGGGATACTCATGCTTTTTAACAACTCATTACACTGATCAGTCTTCACCGGTGGGATACTCATAATAACTCACTGCACCAACAGTCTTCACCGGTGGGATACTCTTAATAACCCCCGCACCGATCAGTCTTCACCGGTGGGATACTCATAATAACTCACTGCACTAAGCAGCCTTCACGGGTGGGATACTCATGCATTTTAATAACTCATAACGCTGATCAGTCTTCACTGGTGGGATACTCATAATAACTCACTGCACTAAGAAGTCTTCACCAGTGGGATACTCGTGCATTAAAACAACTCATTGCCCAGCTGAACAGTCTTAACCGGTCTACTACTAATTTGCTGTAATGAGGCGCGGGATCGCAAAAAATTAGGCGTACACTAAAATCCATAAACGAACCGATGGTAAACGCCAAAACATTTTCTGCAATCCGGCACCACGCCCCCAATTTGAATGGAATATTCCTAAACAACGCAACATGCCGTACTCCGGCGGCAAACCCTTAGAATTCCACGGCGAAGTACCCCGTAAAGCTATCCGAACGAAAATAAACTGACGATGCTAAACAAACGCCGAAAAAAGGACATACAAAGAGCGACGGTAAAAGCAATGACAAAAGCCAACATGAAAGCAATAACAAAGCCGCCATAAACTTAAATAGCACGAACTTGAAAACTATGCCAAAGAAAGCGCGCGGAATGTATAACAAACACCGAAGTAACAAAAGGCTGGTGGTAAACACGATAAAGCTATGCAAATCCACGTGGCGGCAAGAAGGAAAACATAAATGAAAGTGTAAAAAATGGCCTTCTAGAAGGAAAAGATACAAACTTCGCCGGGAAGCAAAAAACTAGCGGGTAACCAAGGGATTCAAAAACGGAATAAACTCTAGTGCTACAGGACTAACCGGATACCCCAAAAATTACCTCATCTGCAGCTCCAAGTGCCGGAACCGGCTCTGGTCACAATGCTGGCGCAGGAAGAGGATTAACTGCAGGTTCTGGGTTATCAAAGCACCTTGAACGGTCAGGGCAGTGCCAGAAACGGGCGGACGAGGAAGAACACGGTCGGCCATAACGCTGGTGGCGGTTGACGATTAGACACTAAGCGAAAGTTGACTGTCGTCCCGGAGTACCGATGAAATGACCACGTTTTGGGCGGAGCGACCAAATTTATACCCCGGGAGCGCAAAGCATTACTACCACTACAAGCGTGCGCAATCACGGGGGAATGCGAAGAGATTACTTAAACTTCCGCTATGAGCTAATTAATTATGCAGTGAGAATAGGTGCTATGCTTCAACTTCTTGGCAATTTGCATACGGTACACATTTGTATACGAACACACAATGCCACGTCCTTGCGTTCCTCCATGTTCTCTGATTTCCATAGTGCCATTCTAACAAAGGAAACTTGAATAATTACATGAGTCTGTGTATGATTATGTATATGAGTCTGAGCCTGCACATAAAAGATTATTATGGTATTTTTCGAAATCAGCTATTGCATGCCAGTCTAGTCAATTTTATCTGTCTTGCTGTCATTTATGCTCATTTTTATACTTTCAGGGAAGAGATTATTATCGAAAACTCCTTCTTCAAGCTGAGAGACGCACGGTATGGTAATCGCGTTCGAAGAACGCAATCCTAATTACGTGTTGGTTGTCCTGTGGTTTATGTGCAGTAAAATTTGAGATTTTTTGGTAGACGGTCTTCCAAATGGCCGCCCCTATTGGTTTTTTTTCAGGGGCTCATTTCCGCCGGAAATTCCTTCGAACTCGTCTCCATAAGTTGTGATTACTGCTAGTAATTAAATAATCTTATGGCCAGCCTCTTTGATCACTAATTCCAGTAGCAATTGAAGGAGACTGGACTGTTACTTCTACTTTAGTCCTCATCTATCTTCAGAACGATCCAAGAAAAAAGAAACAACAACAACCATTTTATTGCAAATTAATGTAGAGGTAAATTAACCATCATGTATCTCGGTCGACTGACCCTCGGACCATCTTCGGAGTATCTTCGGAAAGTATTCGGATTTTGGCAATCTTGAGTATCGTTTTAGTGCAGAGGTCCCCGAAGAACTGAATTGTTATTGTTAAGAATAAAAATAAGCGATATCAGAGAACGACGTTTCGACAACTTCATGCCATCATTTTCCAACCCTAATAATATATTCATTATGCGATTTCATTTTATAGTAACATATAGTGTGAAAATTTAGTTGTATGTGATAAAAAAGTAGTGGTTGTTGATTGTCACGTAAATTGTTTTGCTGGCTTTGAGTCCGATTGAGTGTTTAGTTTTGTTTTCTTGTTCCTGATGAAAAGCGTCTCATAGATCAAGCAGATGACATTTAAACTCATTAACAACGCATTGTTGATTAATAAGAGGTGATTTGACTTCAGTCACTTCGATCTCATCAACGATCTTTTTACTTGTAAACACTGGGCGCAGCTCGCTGTCAATTCTCTTTCCAAGATCGGATAGCTCTCTTCGTACAATGTTACAATATAAGTCTTTATAACAATACGATATTTTTCTTCTTTTTGCTGTTTTCAGAGTCTTTCTGGAGATCAACTTACTGTCACTGATAACCAGATCAAGTGTGATCTTCTGCGCACCATGCCTAACAATGAAAGGTTTCGGTCTCAGGATTCTGACGGGGTACGACCTTGAATTACTTTCAAAAATAATAATAATAGAGCAGTTTACAATTGAGTGTCGAAAGTAATTTCGCAATTGTTTTGGTTTCGCATTGCTATGCTTTGTGATTGGGTTAAAAATCTCGCGTCACTTTATCAACCATTCAGAAGTAAACCAATCGTGACTTGCTCGCACGCGTATTCCCGCGCTTGGCACCGGCAATTTGTATTTGAATTAGTTCTGATTGGTTCATCGGATTGGTTTTGGTGTTACGACACTCAATTGAAATCTGCTCTGGTTATACAAACATGTGTATATAACGCGCTCTCTCATTGGATAAATGGCTTGGAATTTTGTAGGCAGTACACTCGCCGTTTTTCTAAACCTTCACTCGTATAGCCATAACTTAAAGAGGCTATGTGACCATTTTTAGTGTTACTTTTAGAAGGCCAAAAATACATATTTATATCAGTGGAAACTCAAAAATAATGGTCCAGTTTTGTTGAAAATTACTCGAAGTGCCCTTAGAGTAAGGCCTGGTTCACACGTGCGACGCAAATGCAAATGCAAATGCAAATGCAAGCGCAAACGCAAGCGAACAAGTGCTTTTCACCTGGCGTTTGCGCTTGCATTTGCGTTGAGCCCGGTTCACACGTGTGAAACGCAAACGCAAGTGCAAATGCAAATGCAAGGAAATGAAAATTTTTCCATTCCTTGCGTTTGCATTTACGTCGCTCGTGTGAACCAGGCTTAAAAATTGGTGTCTTGGGCTGCAGATGGCCAGGATAGAAATGGATTGCAACATTTTTTTTTAAGTTTATCGTCATGTGTCTTGAAAAATTCGTTTAAACTCTGATTATGGTTTATTATCTCTTCAAAATTCACTTGATATATTTCTCTCTCTCCTTTAAGCATTTCGTGTATGACAAAGGTACTTGACTTTTAATTTGGGGCAGTTTTGTCCCCGGGGGGCGGGGGGGGGGGGGGGGGTACTCCCTTATATACGCTATTTAGGTATGTGCCGCCCGATAGGGTAGGGTTTTTTAGATGCTCAGTCCTTAAATAGGGTATCCTTTTTGGTATTTTTGGTATTGTGATCCTTAGATATTCCTTAGATATTCCTTAGATAGGGTCAGTAAATTGCAGTATCCACCCCAACGCGCAAAACGAAAAAGATATGGTCTATTAAAACTTAAAAAGGGCATCAAATCTTGATTTTCTACCCTTATATAGGGTCAGGGTTTGAGAACCTGCAGCACACACCTGTCCTAAATTGTCGGGAGTATCCCCCCCCCCCCCCCAAAAAAAAAAAAAAAAAAAAACATGACAAAGCTCCTTCAACTGAATACATAAATACACGAAAAGCGTTTTCTATTTCAGTCTTAAATGAGCGATGTCTTGGGGATTATGAAGTTTTGGGGTCATAACTACTTCAAACTGACTGCTTCCTGTCATACAGAAAATTCTTAAAGCCAAACCCGCGATATAAAAGGCGGCTGGACTGTCCAACTTATGCAAATGAGCAAAATCTATTGTTCTTGCTCATTTGCATTAGATACGGCGTGGAGCTTTGCCCTTTTATACCGCAGGTTCGCCTTTAAAGCGCACTAAGAGGAAGATATCAAGTGGATTTCCGAAGAGATAATCATGCATAATCTGAGTTTTAGCGAGTTTTCCAAGACACGTGCACAAGGCGGCAAACCTGAAAAATTCCAATTTGCAATCCATTTCCATCCTGGCCATCTGCAACCCAAGTCAATTATGTTTACTCTTAGATCACTAGTAGAATAATTTTAAACAAAAATGGACCATTATTTATGGGTTCACTGATATAAATATGTCTTTTGGGCTTTTTAAAGTAACGTTAAAAATGGTGGCATAGCTCCTTCAAATGCAAACACGGAGGCAATTTCTATTTCTTTTAAAAATGGAAACAAGGGAAACGTTTTCTATTTCGTAATTACAGCATAACGCATAAAAAGCGCGCGCTTTGTTTGACGCTCAGCGGGGTTTCTGTAACTCTTAAGAAACACCGAAATTTTTCTGAATAATTTATTTAAAAAAATGGAAAAAGTCTGCCTTTGTTCCCATGGAACAAGTAGAAACATTCATATATGTTTGGAAAAATCTCGAAACCTGAGAATGCATTTCTCGTTCTTCCAAATGTCCACTCACGGGTTTTAATAAAAACACGAATATAAACACGTAGTTTATGTTTGATCATTTTTTCGTTTATCATTTGTTTAAATCATTAAGTCGGCTTTTTCGCTCTCTTAGTTACTTAACACCAAATACATGTAATGAAAATGGTGGCAGATGATGGAAAAAGGTGAAACTAATTTTACGCTTCAGAAGCGTTTACACTTCTCTATACGTGGGCTCTTTCATATTGAAATATTTTCATTTTTGGGCGTCTCTCCTTAAATGTGCATTGACTGAACTGCGATTGTACGATTCTGAAAGGAAACTCATCTGTCTGATTGTTTGATTTTTGTAGCAAGCTAAATTTCATAGCTAAGATGACAATTAAAATCTACGCGTTTTGTTTTGGCTGTTTGGCTGTTGTTTAGGCGTTATGTACTACTAAGAACTATTAAGCTTCTTAGCAGCCTGTAAATATCAATGCTGTAGGGCATGTAACAACTAATGATTAAAAGCTTCTCTCGTAATGTTATGAATCGATTTTATAGAGGTTATTCAACAAAAGGTTGTGATAATACGACTGAGAATTTTTACGAGTCAGTTTTCATTCTTTCGAACCTTAAGGCGAGAAACATTAAAAACTGCAGAGTAAAAATACCCAGCCGTATTACACAAATTTGTGCTGAATATAAATTCTTTATTATACGACAATCATCTTCTCCAAGATCTAAGTTTTTGAAAGCGTTCTTCCTAGCGTGCGGTGCGGCAGAAGAGTGTTATAGCTAGAATGCTATGTCGAATAATTGTCATACTTCTACGTAAATAAGGGAACTGTACAATACCTTACTCAAAGTACAATTATACACATCCCTCATTATACAGGGTAGATCTTACCTCTATGAACAATCTAGCGAATGAGGACAAGTTCAAACAAATGCTTGTTGCCTCGAAATGTCCGACACATCTGTAGTCTTTTTTGTAAGGTGTCGTTAATTTTTGATTGCCTTACCAGGTGAAAAAGCTGTCAAGAATTCTCCGTGCGTTTTGCGTTCATCGCCCAGATATAAATTATTTACAGGTATGAAGACACGGGTAGTTATCTACCCCCTCATGCAATATTGATTACAGTCCGACAGTGAGTTTGAGTGATACATTGATTGCAGTTTGACAATGAATAATTATTGAGTGATTCAGGCATTAAATATTAAACTGAGAAGACAGGAATATTGCGGAGTATTTTAATCTTTCATTTATTTTTATTCTTTTTACAAGCCGTTGATTCCCCCTTGATTCACGTTTGAGTCTGTTAGATTTATGTGACAAGTTTCAATACGTAAAGATTAGCTTTATCTTTTCTTCTTACAGTCAATCATTGAGTTATATAATCGGGTAGAAACCGTTTAGTCAGTAATTTCTGTGGTACTGTTTATTATGGTGTACAACGTGATTCTAACTTTTCAGTCTGATAAAATCCTCAAGTATGACCATTCAAATAAAAGTTACTGATCAGTAATTTCTGTGGTGCTGTTTATTATGCTGTACAACTTGATTCTAACTAAAAATTTTGCCCTGGCGACCAGAATTTCACAACTGGTGAACAAAAATTTTGGTTTAGTCGCCAGTTGGCGCCAATAGAAAAAAGTTAATTTCGGACCCTGTGTACAACGTAATTCTAACTTTACAGTCTGCATAAAATCCTAAAGTGTGGCCATTCAAATGAAACAGTAATGAAAGCTACTGAGCAATACTTTCCTGTGGTGCTGTTTGTTATGCTATGCAGAGTGGTTCAAACTTTTGAGTCTGTGGATGAAACCCTAAAGTGTAACCATTCAAATGAAAGCTATCGAGCAGTACTTTCTTGTGGTGCTGTTTATTAGCTAGAAGGCGGTTCTAACTTATGGCCAGTGGTACTGTGTATTATGCTGTATAAAGGCCCTGTCACACTATTGCGTATGAGAGAAACGTGTGAGTTGTGCGTATGGAAATTCATAAAATAATTTTCATACGCACAAAATGACCACCTTACTTGACCTATGAGTAACGTACCTCTAGCGTAACTCGCGCGTATTCAGCGTATGCCTAGCGTATGCTTAGCGTATAAACCATACGTCCGAATACGCACAAAATTTTTAAGCATGCTTAAAAATTTTTTCTGCCTCGCCGTATGCCAGCGTATGTTGCCCGTATGCGACCATGCTTGAAACGTATACAACCTATGCCTAACGTACCCCTAGCGTATGACAGCGTATACCAGCGTATGAGTGATATTTTTCATACGCTGGCATACGCCAGTACGATACGCAATAGTGTGACAGGGCCATTAGGTGGTTCTATCGTTTGAGTCTGTGATTAAAACCGTGAAGTGCGACCATTCAAATGAAAGCTATTCAGCAGTTCTGTAAAAGGTGCTTCTAGTTTCTGAGTCTGTGGAAAACTCCTACAGTAAGATCATTTAAAGACTCTTTAAATGGAAGCTATCAAGCATTGTTTTTCCTGTGCTAATTTTTCATTTAAAAAATGGTAGTGAAAAAGGATTGCAAGTTGATGAAAACAAAGTGCTGTCTGTGTTTCATGTACATTGTTATCGTGCCCACAGCCAAGTTGTGTGATTTCGGTAGTCCTCTTTTGATAACGATCATTTTTGCTTTATTTTTTTTTTTTCAGGGGATGAATTTCATCGTTGCCATGTGTCTCCTGTTCATGGATGAAGAAGACTCTTTCTGGTAATTAATTATCTTCCTTCTTCATCTTTTGATTTTAGGAAGAGCCAATGTCAACTATTTTTAGTGTCAATTCGAAAAAACCCAAAGCATATTTGTATTACTAGAAAACCTAAACATAATGGTCTAGTTCGTTATAAAACGATTACTCTTCGGGAGCACAGAAACAAATATTATTATACATTGGTGTCACTAGCTCGATTTTGATTGGCTATAAGCACGCATCTAATTATTGCTTGCTGTTTCTGTTACGTCATACCTACAGACAATAGTTTTATGCATGCAGAAGTGACGTCATACCTACAGACAATAGTTTTATGCATGCAGAAGTGACGTAAGTTGTTTACTTACAAGTTGACTGCTGTGCATTGATCACTTTTTTGTGCGCGCTCTTGTCTTTACAAGTGCAGCTCAGGAATATGCATAATAAAACAATTATTGGATTCGGTTTTCGCATGATAGCGATAATTATCAAGGCCTCAGTTTTTGTTATCCGCCTCAGCCTTCGGCTTCGGCAGATAACACAAACTTTGGCCTTGATAATTATCGCTATCATGCTCAACCTCATCCAATAATTGTTAATTGGCTGTGTTCGATTGTGGATGGCCAGGATGGAAATGGATTGCAAATTGGCCAAATGATGGTTTGTACTTTCTTCGAGTTATCACTTAATATTTTGTCTCCATGTTCTAAGTCAGTTTTATGCAAAGGTTCTTTTAGTTGATATTTAGTGCAGTTTTGATGAAAACACAAAAAATCCCCGTCATATTGTTCCGTTAAAATAAGCCACAAAACCACAGTGGATTTTCATTTGGTTTGCAGGTCCTTTGTCGCTGTTTCCGAAGTTTATCTTAAAAATTACTTCGATCGGTCTTTAAGCGGAGCACTAGCTGACCAGGTAAGACAAAATTGCTAATAAAGCTATTAAAACCTCAACTAATCGTCACTTGACATACAGGTTTTTCCCGCGCTTGTCACTGACCTGAAGACATACTGTACTGGTGTTTTCCCACGCTTGATACCGAAGACATACGGGTGTTTTCCCGCGCTTGATAACAAAAGCATACGGATGTTTCTCGCGCTTGTCATTGACCTGAAAACATATGGGTGTTTTCCCGCGCTTGATGCCGAAGATAAACGCGTGTTTTGCCGCGCTTGTCACTGACCGAAGACAAACGGGTGTTTTCCCGCGCGAGACATACGGGTGTTTTTCTGCGCGCCACCTTAGAATTATTTTCCTTCGAGTTTGATTGGATAATTTCTCTATTTTCGTTTCTTGTGATTGGACAATACAGCCGTCATAAGACCTTTATTTACTACTCTGAAGGTAACTCACTGTTTGGTTTGCAGTCTGTTTTAAACGAGCTTCTCGGTGAATCTTTGCCAGCTTTACATGCGCACCTCAAGTATTATGGAGTAGACATCACCACTGTCACGTTCAACTGGTTCATCACCATCTTTATAGACGCTGTTCCTTTTGAGGTGAGAAAAAATGGACATTTTAATTCATACATATTGTATGAATAAAGTCACACCTTAAGGCCTAGTTTGCTCTGTTTACGCCAATGCAACTTTTGTCCCAAGTTTAAACTCGCGGCGATTTCTTTGCGATTCTGGGCGATATATATTTGCTGCGATTTGCTGCATTTCCCCAAAATCGCCGCCAAGTTGCATGAGTCGAAACCTCTTCAATGTCGCGGCGGGAAATCGCGCCCAAATCGCAAGGAAATCGCCGTTTGTTTACTTTTATTGTGTTTATTGTCCTTCGAATTTGAGACATGTCCAGAAATGCAGGCAGAGGGGGGCCACGCTACTCCATGACCGGCATCACGAAGTGTCCTCGCCTTTAAACGTTCACCAAAACACACAAAATTCTGTCACATATGAAGTAATATGAAAACGACAAACACAACTGTGTCAAATATGAAGTACTCGTTGAACAATACTTGCCTGCATTTCTGGGGCCGGATTCACGAAGCCCTCCTAAGTTAAGACATATCCTAAGGATTGTTTCTTAACAACAGCTTATTGTTGAGAAGACAATAGACTATTGTTAATACTTAGGATATGTCTTAACTTAGGAGGGCTTCGTGAATCCGGCCCCTGGACATAAGTGGTAAACTGGCCAGTTGATGTTGTTGTAATTTTCAAGTGTAAGCTAAGATCTTATATCATATTGACAAGCCATGGGTATGAGAAATCGTGCACTCTAATTGGCTCCCCGTTATCAGGCTAGCGTATATTGCACTTATTGTATCGGTTTACAATCGAGTTATTCCCCTTCGCTTTTTTTAGCACAATTTTTCTTTCGTCTCTTTGGGTGTTATAGGCACTGACCATCACTGTTTTACAGGATAAATATTCAAACTTATTCAAACTTATTTCATGCCTTCCTTGTTTCATATTTATTCTTTAGACTGCCGTCCGGATTTGGGATTGTTTTGTTTTTGAAGGTAGAGAGGTAAGTACGGTAATTGTTACTGGTAAATTGAAGTGGTGACATTTGATGAGGCCACGCTAGTCGATTTGCATTCCTTGTTGTTCAGTTTTGCGTTATTTCGGATCGTAGAGGATTTACTGAAATGTCAACAGTCCGCTTTGTTGACAAATAAAGTATATGAATTTATCATATATGAACTGCGGGTAGAGAATGTAAAGAGAAGAAAAGATCCTCTCAGGCATAGGTATTTCGAATCCCAGTGGATTTAATGAGAGTTCAACAGTGCGCCTTACTGCTGTTATCTTGTCCATTGGAGGTCATTTCTCCTCTCTCACCCCTCCCTTGTTCTTATAAATCAGGCATTATTTCGGATCGCTGTGGGTTTACTGAAAGTTCAACAGTCCGCCTTGCTGCAGTTATGTTGTCCATTGGAGGTCATTTCTCCTCTCTCACCCCTCCCTTGTTCTTTTAAATCAGGCGTTATTTCGGATCGCAGTGGGTTTACTGAAAGTTCAACAGTCCGCCTTGCTGCAGTTGTCTTGCCCGCTGGAGATCATGCAGTACATGAAACGAGGCGCCAGGGTCACATATGACAAGGATCAACTTTTTAAGGTAAGCTTAGTAGTTTATAATGCCCGGAGACTGTCTAAGAACCCGATTCATTGACAGTTTCCTAAAAAAATGTCGCCTCTAAGATAAAA
This sequence comes from Cladopsammia gracilis, assembly GCA_022457155.1. Classification (NCBI taxonomy): domain Eukaryota; kingdom Metazoa; phylum Cnidaria; class Anthozoa; order Scleractinia; family Dendrophylliidae; genus Cladopsammia; species Cladopsammia gracilis. The sequence goes on along the minus strand of JAJGOT010000127.1, from coordinate 1,023,196 downwards.
CATTACTAATAACAATCAAAGGCTCGTGAATACGGAAAATACGAAACGCTCTAAACAGAAAGATTCTACACCTAAGGACCCTCCTCTCTCCTTGCCGATTTGCTCCACCGACATTCGTTCAGTGCTTCGCGTTGTCGAACTGTAAGCAGTTTTCTTATAGCCTGTGAACAGGCGGTTCAAAAAAGATCGGCGATGAGAGCGAATCGAGCACGGTCTGCTACCCGATTTTCATGCAACCCAATACTCCCTAAAAAGAGCATATTCATAGGCTATTTTCTTAATTCGAACAGTTCCGTACCTTCCTTAACAGAACGAGTTATTAGATTCTATTTCAATTTTTTTTAACAATCATTTATATTTTGCGTAATGCGTAACTGTTGTCTCTTTTATTTTTCACCAGTCTTCGTATGACGAGTTAAAAGTCTTCCCCACAACAGCGATTCTGGATGAGAAGCAAGCGAAACATCTAATGAATGCTAAAGCGGGACAAGACGAAAAGTCATTTCCAATGGACGAACTAATGGTACGTATTGACAACTTTTTTTTATTTCATGACAGGCGGTCAGGAAGTCAAAATTGGCATTCTTGTGGAATTTTGACTTTTTTAGTCGATATTTGTCTCTCTAGTTAATTAACAATTATTGGATGAGGTTGAGCATGATAGCGATAATTATCAAGGCCAAAGTTTGTGTTATCTGCCGAAGCCGAAGGCTGAGGCGGATAACACAAACTGAGGCCTTGATAATTATCGCTATCAGGCGAAAACCGAATCCAATAATTGTTTTATTATGCATATTCCTGAGCTGCACTTGTAAAGACAAGAGCGCGCACTTCTGCATGCATAAAACTATTGTCTGTAGGTATGACGTCACTTCTGCATGCATAAAACTATTGTCTGTAGGTATGACGTAACAGAAACAGCAAGCAATAATTAGCTACGTGCTAACAGCCAATCAAAATCGAGCTAGTGACACCAATGTATAATAATATTTCTTTACTTTCGTCAGTTTTGGCCATTCTCGTCCCCAGAGCCGCTTGGCCCTCTTCGGTCCTCGAAGTCAGGCTCCAGCGGTTAAGAGGGCCAAGCGGCTCTGGGGACGAGAATGCACTTTTGGCGCTTTTCCCTTCCTATTTTAAGATAATAAAGCTAGCTTAAAGCAAGCTCCTGGTCATAATTATGAAAACACGATATATCAGCCAGTTGCTGTCCCTTAGAGTTACTTGGGTCACGTTTTTTTTCCCCTAATGGGTCACGTTTTCTGACTGTGATGCTGCGTCGGTGGAAAGATAAAACACTGTTTTATGGCCTCGACCACCGTAAAGAGTCTCAACAGCTGACGTTTCGAGCGCTAGCCATTCGTCAGAGCGATTTCCTCTGAGTTGAGCAATTTACCGCCGCCAATTCACATAATCGATTCACTTACTACCAAATCTAGTGTTTCTACGAAGTGTGTCGCGAGAAAAATCTTTGGTACCCAGGGTAAGTTTGCGCCAAGTGGTCAAAACGTCAGTTGTTGTCAACAATTGTCATTCTTTTCAGGACTATAGAACCGAACTCTCACACTTGACAGACGACTGAAACTCCTGGGTTCAAACCGTTTACAAATGTATTACATTTCAACGAAATTAACGTTCATTACTGCTGCTTGTTATTTGTGACCTTAACAATTCGTATATGAAAGTGCTTGCTCATTCTACTAAAATTAAATCGAATTCAAAATTTGTTTTGTGGCAAATTGATAATGTATCAACTATGTTGTGCTAGCTTGATCGTGTAATGCGAAGAAGTCGGGTAACTCTTGCATATCAAAGACAATAAAATTAACTTGAACTAAAATTACCATCGCAAATATCAATAGGTGTAGCGTAAACGTTTGTAAAAATAACATGAATCTTTGACATACCGTTCATTTTGTCTAAGTCATGGATCTTTTTCGTTTTCTACCGAAGACTACGTCCTTATATTTTGGCATTTTCTGCCCTGTTGAGTGGTAAGTGATTCTTGATCAGAACTTGTCTGCTTGCAATGTTTTTATTGCTCGAAATTAATAACTAATACATGATCATGGCATCTTGCAGTACACGTTTATCTACCAGGCCATTATAAGTCTTCTAAGTAATTTGGAAAATGAATTTCCGGGGGCTCTACAACTGTATTGTTGTAGTCAAGGATTATTGTTTAAGATCAATTTTCGCAAGTCGTTTACATAATTATCAGGCGGAAACAGTAGAGCGTTTTAGCACAAATTTTCGTCGTTAATAACAATGTCTTTTTCTACTTCTTTTTTGGATATATCAAAAGTTTCACTATTTGTGACCTCAAATTTAAGGGCTTAATGTGTTAGAGAAAATGCGAAACGCTTTTATGATGATATCAAAGATTGGTTATTGGCGCTAAAAGGTGGCTACAATTTGTGAGCAGCTGAAAAAACGACTTTCCTTCTTTTCCTCGGGAAGTAATTATTGCTGTAGTTCTTTGGACATAATAAACTACAGAAAAACGAAAAAAAAATTCGCACTTTAAACGACAAAGAAAATTAAAAAAATAAACAATTTAGAGCGATCTCAACAAAAAGCTTGTGACTGAGAAAACATGGAAAGTAACAGGTTTACATAATGTAATACAACATACACCTTTTGGCGTACAAATAATTGCACGAATAATTCAATAGACCAATCCCAACAAAACGCCACTGACTGCTCCTGATCGATTCTTGTAGTTACTCGAACGTGCGCGCGATCTACGAGCCACGCGCGAGAAACGAGGGAGATTGTGCTCACCCTCCACTAAGTAAAAGAAAAAATAAGAGACTATACCGAACCAACTGAATTGGGCATATGATTAATTTTAGACTGTACCGCTTCTTTTCTTCCCCTTTTCCTTTGGCGCGAGAAGACGAACGAAGCGAGTAGCGAGCATCGAAGTCGCGAGAACCTCGCGAGAAGCGGGAGTGCGAGGAATGAGGAAAAACCTAGAGACTGCGGTGACTCTTTTTATAGATCTGTCGATTTGATACCTTTTACGCCTCACTCAGTAAATGTTCCGCCCAGTTTATTGGTTTTGCCGTATGTCGTACAAATCAACGTACAGACAGCAATTAACACGGTTTCTGGGACTCGGCGGATAAGAGTTACACAACAAATCTAGACTTGCCCTAAAAGCAAACTAAACCGTGCGTAAAGCAACACTAAGCCACAGAGCGGAGATAAGTTAATTTGCCTGCAATTCCGGCTGCTTTTTTCCCTCCCTCTTCCTGTTGCTTACTCGGTTTTACCTTTTACCTTAAATCAGCTTGCTTCCCCCCGAATCTGAGGAAAAAGGAATTTATTCGGACAATCAAAAACATTTTGGTATTACATGGCGAGAAATTGTTTTTGAACTCGTAATTAGATCGCATTATTACATGGCAAGAAATTGCTTTTAAATCCGTAAATAGATCATATTATTACTTGGAAAGAAAATTACTTTTAAACCCGTAAATAGATCGTATGGCAAATCTGAGAATATAAATGATTCTACAAATTATTATTGTAAGATCTTTTAAAACGGCGAATTTGTGGTGAAAACGGCATCAACTAATTTCCCTTTCAATTCCTTGTAGTTAAAGGCGTTATTGCTTTTAAACCGATGAAATGATATTAGTTGAATTTGGCAGTATCGCCTTGAAATGTTTTGTATCAGTTGCAGCTGTAGTTGCTTTTGAACACGTAAAGAACTTTAAGATGAACCTGGGACCATTAAAAACCCTTAAAACAACATAAAAGAGTTTGAACTGGTCGATAAAATGTTTCAATCTTGTTAAAAATTGCTCTTTAAACCGACGAAATTGAACAATTTAAATACAGTTTGAATTTGTCCTTAATTACCTATATTAGCTACAGCCGTTAAATGCTCTATATTAGCTACAGTCTTTAGATGTTCTATACATTAGCTACAGCTATAATTGCTTTTAAACCGTAAAGAAATTAGATGGCGAATCTGAGGAAATTGAGACGCGTCAGTGAAGGCGTACCTTTCAATCTTCTGCATTAGTTCAACCAGATGAATTTATATGTAATGCGTGTCAATTTTCCCCACCATGAATTACTGTCATCTGCTTTTTAGAATCACTTTGCGTTAATTCTTGTTCTCTCTAAGCTTAAGGTCTCCTAGTCAGTTTACCTCACAGAAGGAAGAAAACGAGAGAATTCCATTCATTCAGGGCTTTCTACCCACACAACCACGCAGTAAAAAGCATCATTTTAAAGAACTTTAAATTGCTCCAAAGTGATCCCGACACTGGTGGTTAATTCTTGTTCTCTCTAAGCTTAAGGTCTCCTAGTCAGTTTACCTCACAGAAGGAAGAAAACGAGAGAATTCCATTCATTCAGGGCTTTCTACCCACACAACCACGCAGTAAAAAGCATCATTTTAAAGAACTTTAAATTGCTCCAAAGTGATCCCGACACTGGTGGCTTTTTGAGCTATTTTGAATAAAATAGCTCTATAAGCAGGCATGTTGATTGGTTTGTGATGTTTGTAGGTTTGACTTGGGTTATATCACACCAATCAGATTGGTTGTAGTATGTATACATTGTACTGTGTCAGCCAATCAAATTCTCGCTTTTAAAATGGTATTATACAAGGTCAAACAAGGGCACTTGAAAATCAACCGTCTTGAATCTTCGCGGATCTTAGCTCAAACAGTTTCTATTTGCACGATTTTTTTTGGAGAATAAAAACAACTGTTTAAATAATATTAGTTGCAATTTTACTAGAAAGAAACCAATTTTCATTTAAGATTTAAAGATTTTTTTTGTATGACATTAAAAAACATAAAAACATGTTCGTGTCACTAATTCAATTCGCTTGTGGTGTAGAGATTTAATTAGATTTTTAGCTTACGTCTTCCATGATCCTTTTGTGAAGAATAAGAACACATTTTAAAAGACTAGAAAATAATTCGCATTCCTTTTGGATGCATCAAATTTATGTGCCAGACTTTTCTGGTTGATATTAAGGGACAAGTGGCTCAAAATGTTGTTCATTTCACTGGGGCCATGGTTTTGTCATAAACTCTGGAAATCCCGTAAATAGGCCATTTGCACGATGCCGTCATTTGACTACTACTACCAGAATTCATTTCGTTTTTCCTTTGTTATTTAAATTTTGTAATCCCAGTGCGGTTTAAATAACAATAGCCCTAATTTGCACTACAAAACAAAAAACTGAAGGATTCTGGTAGTAGTAGTCAAATGACGTCATCGTGCAAATGGCCTATTACCCGTACAAAAATAATTTTTAGAAACCAGTTAATGTCCTATCCCAATGACCAAAAGAAGAAATAGAATAGTTTCTTTTCTCGGTGACTACGAAATGAAAAGTATCCGAACAATATTCCTTTTGTTGCTTTGCAAATTCAATGCGTAAATGTTAAACAATTGAACTTCCTGGCAGGCGATAGAAAGTGAAAGCCGTTACAAAAATGACATTAATATCTGTATCTGGTTTGTTTTATATATAGCGCTCCCGTGTCAGTTCCTTTACTGTGGAAATTCCCAATCAAGAAAAGCTTGACAAACCGGATCAACACGAAATTCTGGAATGCGCGCTGGCAACCAGTCGAGGTAAGAATGAATTTGATGTGATTGAGTTTTGATAAACGAGTCAATGCTTGCATGTTAGCAGGGGCGTAGCCAGGAATTTTTCAGAGGTACACGTACGCACAATCAATTTTCAAACACTCCCCCTACCTCCTCCCCCCACCCTCAAGTCCCAAATCTTTCTTTTTTTCCGACTTTTTCAGGCACGCAGGTGCGTACGTGCGTACTGGTAGCTACGCCCCTGGTTAGGTGTACAAGAGGGGGGGGGGGGGGGGGGGGAGGGAGAGACCCGATATGAAAATGACGGGGTGATCGTTGGTTTTGTGGGTGTGACTCAAATACATTTTCACCCCTAAGATGTATCAATTCTAAAACAACACATGTCATATTCTTCATATTTTTCGGCTCAATACCCTGCAATGTACCGCGATAATTCTAACGGTAGTCATTTTAGATTTAATACCTTAAGCGGTACCAATCTACAAATGTCGCCCCCTAAAAGGTATGATCATCACCTCCGTCATTTTTGTATGGGAGTCGTCGGGGCTATTGCTCAGTACGGTTGCTTTCAATGGTCAGAATATAAAGGTGTTATGTCACCAGATATAGGATAAAAATGGATTACAACTTGAAATGTTTAGGCTAAATGTTTCAAGTTGTTTCCCCGTGCCTTAAACAAATCGATAAAAGATTGCTATTGTTCGCCCTCTCTTTAAGAATTCACTTTATATCTTCGTTTTTAGGTTCAAACAAAAATGTTTGCATGATTGAAGGTACTATAATCAGTAATTTTAGCAGAGTTTTGATCAAAAATCAGCTAAATCCTCTTGACAAGCTGAGCCCATTTAAATTTTCCCTACACACTCAAACGCTACAAAGCCACGCTAAGAGGTTTGATTCATTAACAGGAAAAAAAATCAGTAAAAGGGGACGCTTGGTTCAGCAACTGCATGAGCCTCAAACACTTTTATATTTAAATGATAACTCGTACTAAAGAAAATAAAACCTACATAGGAAAATGGTGGTCAACTTACTAATTGAAGATGAATCCAACGACAGTGACAACTTCGGTTAACAATTTACTGGGGAAAAAAAATCACGTGTTAGAAAAATTCGAAAGCATATAAACAATTCTTTTAAGACTAAACTCCATCCAAATGTTCCATTTTTACCTGCCCGAAGATGTGTTCTTGCGTTAAAGGAGGAGCTTTGGATAATTATGTAGCTAAATCAATATAACGCTCAGTGAACTTGGACTTGAAGAAACAGGAAACTCAGTGTTTCGCGGTACTGTGCATTGTCCCCGGGATGTGGAGTTTTCTTAGTGTTGTTAATTATTTTTACGTTGTTAATCTACCGTTTTACGGATTATTTCACGCTGGGAAAGGAAATTTGAAATTATTTCGCCTATACAGGTATTTATTAAGGAATGGAAGTTGCGTTAAAACGCAAGAAAATAAACGTTCGCAGTTACAGATGGTGTTTGTAGAAACAAGTTCCTCGTCCTTTGTTAAGTTACTTTAATTAATTATATTTCTGTTGATATCTCCAAAATGATATAAAATAATATAAAATAAAATATAACATACAAAATGACGCAAAGTGTATTTAGTAAAATAAAAAAATAACCAACAGTGGTCTGAAAAAGATTAGCTACTTACAAAAGTGAAAGCATAAAATAGCCCATAGTGTTATATAAACACTGTTAAGTAGGCTAAAGTCGAAAACGTTGGAAATTAACCGTTATGGAAATCACGGTGTTGTCTAAAATCTTCTTGGAGCTATACACCTTAATTGATGGTGTGACCGATATATTTTTCCGAGTTTCGTAGGGGCGAGGAACAATGCGGGCAATGAGTAAATATCCGCGCATTTTATCTGTCAAAACAATAAATAAGGGATTTATTATTCGACTGCTTTATTTTCCAATTTTTAAGAACCTTTTCCTAAGTAACTTGTCAACTTAACCATGATTTTTAACCCGTGAATACGCGCATGCGTAATGAACGGGTTATCGGTAACGAAGACAGATATGCAAATGAGCACTCACTCGCTCCTTCCATCAGCTGTAAACTTTGTGACGTAATGTTTGTTATGAATGCGTTTTGTAACAAGAATAACGTGAATCCAGCGATAACAATAACTGAATTGTTGTAAACGAATATAAGTAACAATAAGCTTAAAGATGTTTCGCATTTGGAGTCTTTAATGCAACGATAAAATCGATCTAAAAGGATTTTTCAACCTAGACACGCGTTTTGATGCGTATGTACCTAAAAGTAATTAAATTTATCTAGTTTCAAGTCAGTGGTCACGGTGGCCGAATGGTGTAAAGCGCGGACTGTTAGCCGAAAGTTCCCAGGTTCGAGTCTCGCTCCTGCGCCGTCCTTTTCTTTTTCTTTCTTCTTCAGACTGAACATTATGAAAGTAATGTACCGTATATTTCTTTTTGCGTTTGTCAAAAATCCTAACGTTTAATTTAAAGAAAAATATTTAACCGTGTCAGTGTGAAAACATAAGCTTACCGCAATATTGTATTTCTTATTCACGGGTTGGCTCTTAGTAGCCTTTGATTCGTCCAGTGTTTCACTCTCGTTTCGGGGGGCTCGCATTAACAATTTAACTACGCTCTATTCCTAACCTGTCAAGCCTTGACCGTGTTGAGCATGAGATCAACGCAGGTGGGCACATTTAAGAAAGTTGCCAATGGGAATTAAGATTTTGAGAAAACATCCCTTGTTTAACCAAAATATCGAGACCACCACTGAGATTGCTTTGTCTAGTTCAGTAGCGTTAGTGAACAGAAGATAAGGTTTAGCTGACATATTAAGGACGTCCAACTCTTTTCATTTCTATCGTGTACTCAGTTTGTAGCTCTAGTTGTACTTTGAAGAACAAACCTAAGTAAAGAACGTGGATGGGCAAGGAATTCCTTTCGTCAACCACACCTTCTAAGGAAAGTCTTTCACGTCGACTCAGCTAAAAGCCAGCTTTAGCGCAAAACCTCTCGCATAGCTTGTAATCGGTTCAACTGTACAAAGATCAATAAACGAGTTTATAGAGTTTATAGAGTCATGGAAAATCTTTTGGTGTAGATTAATAAACAATTTCTTGGTGTTTTTATAGAATAAATACAAGCAATTGAATAAGTATGAGAATGCTCAAACAGCTGTTAAAACATTCGCCTGCAAACGGCTTAGAAACTAAACATTTCCTCGATCTTAATTATCTTCCACTATCAGAGGCGTATCTGCCTTAACGCAAAGTACGCAAGTGCGTATTAGAATTTTCCAGAATTTTTTTTACATTCCAAAAGAAAAGCAAAGGGTACAGTCGTGTAATAGACCAATTTCGATATATTAAAATTCATACTTCGCTCCGAGGCTTGGGGGAATAAAACAAAAGAAATCACATTGAGGTTCAGCGTTGAATTATTCATTTCTTTTGTTTTATTCCCCCAAGCCTCGGAGCCAAGTATGAATTTTAATATATCGAAATTGGTCTATTGTTCTAAGCGTTATGATGATTTTGTATCATGCTCACGGAAAAATGAACTGGTCATACAGAGAATTACAGTGTAGTATATATACTGTCTTACCGAAAATATTTTCCGAATGTGATGTCTGCAAAAGCATAGTCCCCTCGATTAACTATGGCAAAAGTGAAGAAATAAACAAACTCTTTACAAGCTCGCGCCTACGGCGCTCGTATCGCTCCTTCGGCGTGAAACGTACTCTCTCACTGACTATGTTTGTACTGCTAAAAATTGTCTTAGTCAGCCCCTGCGGGTTATTTTATCAGTCCGTATTACGAAATTTTTCTATGTTGCGAAATTCTCCTTGTGTATTTTTAAATACATCAAATATCACATTGTTAATTTTATTAACATCTTGTACCTGAAGAAGGCTGGTCTGGCCAGCTGAAATATTGTACTAAACAAAATATACGCTGTTTTCAGCTTTGCTTTACAGTTATACTTTATCGTCATTTTAATTGTTTTGCTGAAGCCGATCCTCAAGGACCCTCATATACGGTTTCTTGCCCGTCGATTTATCCAGTTCTTAAGAATAGGCATTAGCTTCACCTGATTTAATGCCGCACCACGATAAAACGCATCTAGATGGTCACAACAATTCAGAAAGTGTTTGAAAAGGCATGGGTACATACATACATACATACATACATACATACATACATACATACATACATACATACATACATACATACATGAGGTATATTGTCCTCCTGTCTTGAAAAAACGGAGGGTTATTTTTATGAATAAGGGCATGTCTTGTGAAATAAACAAATTGTATCCTTGATTTCACTTTTAGTTTAGTATGAAACGCTTTTTATCGTGCCTGGTATCAACGTAAACGTTTGAAGGTACTTGTGGGGTGAGCTTAAAGAGCAAAAAAAATATAAAAGCATGTCGGAGTAAATTTAATGCCCTACTTCCTCCTTTTGGTACCAACGACACTTACCGTGCGTCTGGAAAAAGCCTGGGAACGAATCTTTGGAAACCCTTTAGAATTTTATGCCGGGCATGAAAATAGCCTCGTCGTCGTCGTCGGGGCATGAAAAGCTATTTTTATATGCCCGGCATGAGAAGGCTTAAATTTCCTGAGCGGCATGAAAAGGCTTAAATTTCATACCCGGCATGAGAAGGCAATTTTTGGCTTAAATATGTAATTTCTATACAGAAACTAAGGAAAAACGACAGAATAGACTAAACTTCACTGAGTTGAAATAAAAACACGGACTGTGCTTCGAGATTGCACACTGAATTGTGACACGCATTACCTCCAAAGGGCTTTCAAGAAAAAAACCCTGGCAATTCTTTGTTGGTATATACGTACTGTGATCCAGCGTGTATCACAAGTAGGATTTCACATATCCATATAACAAATTTCTATTTCTTACGTAATTAGCGCGATGTCACGTGGGTGTCCAATTACAGCTATCCAATTTCAACTTTTATAGCTGTAATTGGACACCTACGTTGCGCGTGCGTCAATCAGGTGCACTTAAAAGAGTTCTATTTTTCGCTGTTTTTAAACTGATAGAAAATATCCTTGACGTTTTGAGAACAAAAACTCCACATAGACTTTTTAATCTCGAATCTTGTTATTGATTCGATTAATTAGTAATTGAACTTCGTGTCGTACAATTCAGGGGTAATTGGACTCGTAATTTCAAATCGTCCTCGCGCTACGCGCTCGGCTGATTTGAAATTACTCGCCCGATTACTCCCTGAATTGTACTCCACTCAGTCCAATTACTATTACTAATCATTTAAATGAAAGCTATTGGGCAGTACAAGTGTTTCTACCTTTGGGTCTGTGGATGAGACCTAAAATGTGACCATTTAAATGAAAGCTACTGCAGTAGTTTCATGTGGTGCCGATTTTGGTTTTTGCTGTACAAGTTGGTTCTAATATATGCTTGTGTATATGGACGATGTCTTAAAGTGTGACCTGTCATATGAAAGCTACTGAGCAGTACTTTCCTGTGGTACTGTTTATTATGGCGTACAAGATGGTTCTAACCTTTGAGTCTGTGGATGAAATCCTAAACTGTGACCATTCAAATGAAAGCTACTGAGCAGTACTTTCCTGTGGTGCTGTTTCCTATACCGTACAAGGTGGTCCTTACCTTTGAGTCTATGGAAAGAATCCTTTAGTGTGACCATTTAAATGAAAGCTACTGAGCAGTACTTTCCTGTGGTACTGTTTATTATGCTGTTAATTATGCTTCGAACGTTTGAATAGATGAAATTCGTTTATGAATTCTTGAAGAAAGTTTGCACTGTCCATTCAAATTACATGTTTCCCGCGCTTGACACTGGACGGTTGCATAGTTTGGCTTAAAGTTATGTTTAGCAGGTTTTAGAAAACATCTCTTGTCTTAATATGTTGACGAATCACCTGTCTTATCGTTCTAATTCACTAATGTCGAGTATTATTGAATCAACAGTTTGTTCATGTACTTAGTTCGGTATCATATTTATTTCAGACTTGTCAAGCCCGGTGTGTTTGTTCTGTGGCAGTAGGTACACCGCGAAAGTTTATCTTCTGGACATCAACAAGAAGGAAATGAAGACACTTGACGTGGATGTAAGAACCAACCAGATTGCTTAAACTTAATAAAAAGAGCGCGCAACACTGAATAAACCACGTCATGTAACACACAACAATCATCGCCTTGTTGAGAAAAATAGTCAACTATGCTTACACCCCCTAACTAATCACACTGGAATCTTGTCTGATATTCTACACTACTGATATACCGTTTTTCCTAAATTCTAACTTGACTCCGAGGCTAAGGGTATAAAACAAAAGAAATTTTCAATTATTCACCCCAGAACCTCAATGAGATTTCTTTTGTTTTATTCCCCTGAGCATCGAAGGCAAGTATGGTGCGTGACTCTGGTACATACTTCTTAATTAAGAGAATTCATATATTTTCTAACGGACATGCTCGCAGCTCATATGACAAAAAGTATTGTTTTATTGACAGCTGAAGTCACGTGTTTTATGTACGGACATGCTGGATGATGGCACCATATTAGTGGGAACTGTATCGTGGTACATGCACGCGTTCCTTCTGGAACTCAGGTGGAATGTTTGTTGTTGTTGTTTTTGTTGTTGTTGTTATTGTTCTTTAGAGTTTGTCGATTCATACCCCTCTGAAACTTGAAGAGTTATTGAGTTGTGACAATGAAACTTGCAGGATATAAAACATAATTTGATAACCTCACATAACGCGGGAATTACGTCATGGAATAGTCCTATCCTGTTTGAAATTTTCTGTGTAATTTAAAATTTACTGTAAGGTGATCAAAACAAAAATTGCTTTCAAAACGTGGTAGCCCTGGAAAGGTCAAAATGTTTCCAGATAATTTTCCGGAAAGGGCGCAAATTTGTTGGTTACTGGTTGAATGCTTTTCAGTGAAGTTATAAACGTTTGTAGTGCGAGCAGGCACTTTCAACCCGGAATACTTGCGCGATCTCCAGATACTACATCTGATGGTCGTGGGTCGTTCGTAAAGAGCGAGAGCGAGCGACGTCAGACTATCCGAAATCAAGCTGCAGACACACTGCTGATCAGATATAAGGGGTTATAGTTTTCTAGGATTTCAATGTTCTTGACTGTCCGAGCAGTTTTTTCCTTTGTCTTAAATTTCGTTTCTTTTGTTGTTAATCAGTGCGGAAGTGTGGTGCATCCAGCTGAATGACTCTGTGATCGACATAGCACATTTACCAGAAGGAAAAGTGTTTGCAGCCTTAGCTGATGGCTCGATTGCTGTTCTCCAGGTGCAAAATTATAGACAAATTCGGCTAACGCATTGTTGTACCCAATTCAAATCTTCTGGGAATAGGATCCTTTGTTCACAATATTTCCATATAATTTCCATGTCAATGCTTCATTGATATGGAAATTTGACGACCAAAGAGTTCTAATCCCAAAAGGTTTGAATTGGGTGCAACAATGCGTTAGCCGAATTTGTCTATTGTTTTCACTTCAGTTAACTTAAAGGGAACCTCCATTGCCAGAACAAACTGACGTTAAATTGTTGGAAATAAGTCGAAATTTAAAATTTTTAAAAAAATAGGTGGAAATTTAATTTTTATTTACAAATAAAATGGATATAAATATCGCCTATTTTCGCTTTTAAATTTCCCGCGCGCCGTCATTTTGAATATTTATGACGTGTTACGGTTGCCGCTATTGTTAAGAATCGAAGTTCTTTTGTATGCAACAATCAGACAACCGTAACTCGTCATAAATATTCAAAATGGCGGCGCGCGGGAAATTTAAAAGCGAAAATAGGCGATATTTATATCCATTTTTTTGTACACTAAAATCATATTTGCACCTGTTTTTTAAAAAAGTTTAATTTAGACTTTATTTCCAACAATTTAACGTCAATTTGTTATAACAATGGAGATTCCCTTTAAGATGTAGTTATAAATAGAAAAAAGGCCTGTCTTGTCGGTTCCCATAGGCAAAGCCTCTTTTAAGCACAATGCATGAAAAAACAAACGAAGGAACAAAACTAGTTGACTGACGCGAATTTGTAATTATTAGCGCAGATTCTTAATCTTTTACCGATTTTAATAGGCTACATTCATCACATTTATACGAGGAAAAGAGACTAAAGGAAGCCAAATTTCTAGAGTGTGTGTGCTTATCGAGATTTTACAGACAGTGTTAATAATTGAATGAGAGAAGATTTTTTATGTTTCACGTACAATCTTTCACAAAGAGAAATGGCCAGACAGGCGCTGTGGCGTTAAAATACTTTGCTTCCGCGAGATTAAAATTGACAATTGACAATGAATAAAATATGAAATACAGTTGTGATCTTGATCGTTGCATCGAATTTTCTTCCCAGAATGCCAGTGGGCAGGAGGCACCGTCTGAAGGTTCTCACATCCGGGTCGGTGGTGCCCCGGTCACGTGCTTAACTCTCGTGAATGAGAACGTATGGTGTGGCTGCGGTAATAATGTGGTCATTCTGGATGGAAGGTAAGAGCTTAGGAGTGTATGAAAAAGAAGTTGGTTGGGCATGTTTTTGGATCGGAATCCACTGCTCTATCCAGTCCGATTTTGTTTATGGACCTTGCCTTCGCCTCGGTCCATGAACACGCAAAAAAACTAACATAATTATAAGCATTTCGGGGGATTAGCGCGACCTCATTTCCAGAAAAATGGGAAATGCTCTTGGGAATATACAGTCCTCCCAAGAGCAATAGTTTATGCAAAATTTGGGAGGTTGGAAAATAGAGAATAGGCTAATTTCGATATATTAAAGAGTCTGACCCACCCAGTTTGCATTGCGCGCTTCTCTTATTGTTATAATACGGCTCTATTCCATATTTGGGCAAGCATATCACCTCTTGCACGAGTGAATTTCTCATCTACAATACAGTATGGACTTTCGGGGGCCCTGAAAATGGCGGATGAACCAACGTAGACTCGCAATGCAAACTGGGTGGGTCAGATTCTTTTAAATTCCATCTTGACTCTGAGGCTTTGTGTAATATAAAAAAAATATATTCCTCTAAACCTCAGAGCCAAGTAAGAATTTTAATATATCGAAATAGGTCTATTGAGCTTAGGTATTTTTATGAGTTAGAAGTAGCAATTCCCTGCCGTATTGCACAATGATCCATTTTAAGCTACATTTTTTTCCTGTTAATAACTTACATTTTAAGTTTAGCAACATGCTTTTCGTAGTTATTTTCATCGTTCGTATTGCACAACTTTCTGCGAAACAAATTGTTTGCGATGGGCAGTGCTTTCCCTAGCACACGGCGCAAATGACGTGTCATATTTTCTCTCGTTGTGGTGCGTATTTTCACTCAAGTATGCTGTCGTATTTATAATAATGCATAGAGGTTATCCAGCTTGAAGTTGTGTAATAAGGGTGGGTATTTTTACGAGTCAGAAAGGCTCGAAAAAATAAAATCTGACGAGTAAAAATGCCCAGCCGTATTACACAACTTCAAGCTGAATAAATTGTTTATTATACGACAGTAATCTTCTCCTCAAACTAAGTTTTTGAAACTGTTTTTTCCTGGCGCGCGGTCAGAAGAGTGTAATAACGTGTCTTATAATTCAACACATTGATACATTGCCCAAATATGGTCAAAGTTATCGATATACGCTATGTCTACATGACGTATATCCAACGATGGATGTAAATTTCGCATTTTGACAAGAGAATGTAAAAATGACGGACCGGCCTCGTTATTTTTTCTTCAAACTGTGCTTTGTTATCAATGTGCTGAATTATAAAACTATTATAGCGCTCGAGCATGCGTGATATCGCCTAATTTTAGCCGACGAGGCCGTAACGCGTGTATCACCCTGATTTGTAATAAACAACAGGATTTGTAATATCAACCGGATTTGTAATAAAAATTAACGTGATATGTAATAACAACAGGATTTGTAATAAAAATCAACTTCACATGTAATAAAATAACTAACCGGATTTGTAAGTAACTTTCAACCGGATGTGTAATAACATACTTAACCGGATTTGAAATAACCTATCAACAGGATATGTAATAACGCTGCGAAAGGTGAGTCACTTATTTTTATACTGTCTTGATGTGCATTTCTTAAAGATACTCTCTGAATTTCCCACTTAAGGAAGGGTTTGGATATTCCAAACAGTTAGGGATCGAAAAGGCCAATTTGAGAGGAGTTTAGGGGAGAGGGTATGGGGTTAATAATTATTCTACATATCTGCCTCCGACATTCAAATCCAAAAAGGGAGGCACTCGCTACATAACGAGGTTTATTATAGAGTGATTTTACCTAACCCGTGAAATAGTAGGATAGTACGCACTATTAGACTATAATTCCATTCTTTTCTTTTGTTTAATTTGGACTATCACACACTAATTGTTAGATAGTGTTTCACGGGCTAAGTAAAACCACTCTAAAAGTATTAGTAACAAGAAACATTCTCATTGGTCGAACGTTTTTTTTTTCACAGTGAAAAAATATCATTCATGGCTTCTGATCATACGACCAATGGGATCGCTTCGTTTTACCGCCACTGCAGTGGCAGCCGTGCTTGGTTTAGGGTCCCGACTTAGCTGTAAGATTTAAAAGCAGACATAACGGTTTCATAAATACAACTTGCATCGTTCTACAAGTAACGAAGGACATGATAAAAACTATGTGGCTCAAAATAACAAAACTTCTTGTATTCAATGAAAAGTGAAAAGCTCAGGACAGCCCTTCAAGATAACTCAACACAAACACTTCCTCAGCGAATCCAAACAATATAAAAAAATTCCGGGACCAGAGTTCTTATCTAGTAGATAAATTCCTAATTGCAAGTGGATGAGTATTAAAGAAACCACTTTCGTTATCCCCTGGATAGTGGTTTTGACACTTGATAGCGCTCTTCACCTTTAGAACAACTGGGGCCAGATTTTGCATTTATTTTGCCGGTATAATTCGTAATCATGATAACAAGTTTTAACCTTAGTAATCTGCCGAACATAAAAATACTATATATGTGTGCTGCGTTTGCACTTCCAATGTTGCGTTATATATCAGAACATATCACTTTTGCTTATATTAAAACAAACTAGAAAACATTTTCGTTATTCTTGTTGGCAGTCAGAAAATTACCAAGAATTTTATTTCAGCTCCTTACTCACCTTCCCCCGCTCCCTTCGGAAATTTCCAAAGCCATCCTTAGAGGTAGGTTAGGGTATTCATATTTTATTGGAAACGCACATCAAAGTATCACTCACCTTTCGCAGCGTTATTACAAATCCTGTTAATAGGTTATTACAAATCCGGTTAAGTATGTTATTACAAATCTGGTTGAAAGTTAGTTACAAATCCGGTTAGTTATTTTATTACATATTAGGTTGATTTTTATTACAAATCCTGTTGTCATTACATATCAGGTTGATTTTTATTACAAATCCGGTTGATATTACAAATCCTGTTGTTTATTACAAATCAGGGTGATACAACGCGCGCTTTCGCGCTATAATAGTTAAATATTTGCACTCGTTTACATTTACATTTACATTTACCAAAATAAGAGCAGTCCCTCTCTTCGAGGCTTATGTGCTCTGATCGCGGTCAAGTTCTTAAAGTTCTTAATGCGTCAGCTGACAGACCCCACTCTTAAAAGAGTTAATATTAGGAGCCGTAGCCAACATGGCACTCTAGAATGCTATGTCGAATAATAAATGCAGTTATTTGTTCACAACTGAAATATCGTTAAACCTTAAACACTTATCTCGGTTTTATTTCAGTTAGTAAAACAGATAGCAAATGAATAAAGGGGTTAATTTCTAAAGAAATTGTGGTGCTGCGTCGGTGAGGGAAAGAAATACGAAAATTTGTTTTTTTCATCTGATTTAAATTGGCCACCGTAAAGCCGAGAGCGTGAGCCCTTTCGTCTGTATCTCTTTACGGTGGAAAATTTACCTTTTCAACTCATTTGATAAACTAAATTTTCATAAAAAATCAACAAAAACAGTACATGAAATCGAGTTTGTTTCAAAGAATTCTTGATTTTTAAAGCCAAAGTCTTTTATCGAGTGCGTTTTGTTCATTATTGCATGCTAAATTGTGTATCTTTTTTTCACAACGCAAAGTGGAGTTACTGCATGGCTTTCCCGAACGTATGCTCAACCATTTTGTGTTATGTTTTCGACTTTTATAAGAACATTGAACATCGCTTTCGTAAAAATGCTGCGTTTAAACATATTGAAAATATAGAGTTTATAAACATTTTTGGGTCCGCCTCAACGACGCGTGTACAATGAAAGTTAATTTGGTTTCCGAAGTATTCCCTCACAGATTCGTCAAAAGTTAGAACCATGCCATGGCTCAAAGATTGTCTTTGGACGTAAAACGGTTAACTGGTTAACCCTTAAATTATTTCATCCTTTGAAAATATAAAACACTTATGAGAATGTTGCAATACGACATTCGATGAAACCCCATTTTGAAAATCTGTTTTTTTTTTAATACTTAACAGTAGATTGTTTTTATAAATTAATTTACAGTTACTAAGAACCGACTTACCTTCTCAGGAAAAATGTTCACGTACAGTTAGTTTGCAAGCCAACGTTTTCCGTGTGAAGAGTTTATGTGTGTGCATGTATTCACTGACCTCCGGCTTAAATTATTAACAAATGTATGCAAAATAGGTACCCGTTTTAATTGAAAAAAGTGTTTTGTTTTTTCAAATGTAAATGGCCACTAATTAAGATAATTTTTAAAGTGAAGCAAAATAAATGTGAGGTATTCGCAGGTTCGTATGTACGTTGAAAATAATATCTACTATTTTGCGACGTTTTTGCTACTCTTATATGTGTTCTTTACCATAATTAAACGCTATATCGTTGTTCGAACTTCCATCCCTTCTTTCTGTGGAATATTCAATTCTGTCAATTTTCCGGAAAATACAAATTTGCTGCAATTGCAAACTATAAATACGGCACCTTTAGACCTGCCCTTTTGAAAAGGTAACGCCATTAGTGAAAATAAAGCTATTTATATTTACAAAACGGAGGTTTGTTGCTAATTAATGTCTGTTTGGCTATTCGGTGGATTAATACAATTCATTCCCGTGGTGAATAACTAACAAATTTTGTTTATCGATTATGTGACGACTACGGATGCCTGAGTGAACAAATTCCCGCTATAAAAGTAAAACTTAACAAATACGCCTACACTTAACCACAAATTCATGTTATGGAATTGATAATGATAAATCATTGAGTGCCGAAGTGACATATATTCAGTTTTCCAAAATATGTAGAAACTAACCTCACCACATGAATAAAAATAATGCTGAATTATTCTATAGCGATATTTCTCGTTACGTCACCTATTGCCAACAAGAGAACTATTGGCTGTTGAAACAAATAGTTCTTTTGTTTAATAGTTGACACATTTGAATGACAAATAAAATTTGACGTAATGTTTGTAAACAGTGAACATTGCTATTTATATTGCCAAACTGAAAATGTTTTACTCACAGACAAAGTTAAAAACCATCTTCTACATCATCATAAAAATCACCACAGCAAAGTACTTCCCAGTAGGCTTGAATGGTTCATTGAGGAGTTTTGCTTCACAAATACAACTACAGTGCACCATGTGCAACAAAATAAACGTCACCATAAGAAAAAACTTTTCAATAGCTTTCTTTTGAATGGTCTCACTGTAGGATTTCATCCACAGACTGAAAACAACCACCTTGTATAGCATTACAAACAGCACCACAGGAAAATACTGTTCAATAGCTTTTATTTGAATGGTCACACCAAGATTTCATCTGTAGATTGAAAAAAACCACCTTGTACAGCATAATAAACAGCAGCATAGGGAAGAACTGCTCAGTAGCTTTCATTCATGGCGCACTTTAGGATTTTATCCACAGGCTCAAAAGAACCACCTTGTACAACATAACAAACAGCACCACAGGAAAGTACTGTTCAGTAGCTTTCATTGAAATTAACGCACGCACGAAACATCGGTGGGTCGCCCTTTTTTCCGACCATCCTTTGACATCGTATCTTTGTCTATCACAGCACATACAATAGCATAGGATATATTTTCGCTGCGAAGCCTCGGCCAAAAGGAGTTAGTTTCTAAACAAACCATGGTGGGTGAGTGAAACACGAAAATTTGGTTTTATTGTTAGAGTACTAGATACCTCAACAGCAAACACATCATTTCAACTATGAAATAGTTTCTTGCTTTAATGCTTCAGTACACTTCATACAATATACTGAATTCTACTCGCATTTTGGTTGGTCATTACTGCGATCTGGTAGAGTACAGACGCACAGCTAACGTCATAGGAAATTTGTTTTCTCTGTTTCGTCCAACATGGTGAAGTTTTGAAAATGGAGACGAGATGATTCCAGAATTAAAGGGCGAGTGAAGGTATCCAAGTTAATAAGAAGACGAAACCGAAGCGAAAAGTAGTTTTGTTGACGAAGAAATGTCGAAATTAGAAAAATTCTTAAAACAGTCATGGTCACAGCTGATTGCTACGAGGCAAATTTTCTTTCCTGTTATTGTATAAAACAAATATACTCCATTTTGCCGTGCGACGTCTGTTCAGTTATAGATCACAGAAGACGTCAAAATGTAAACAAATTATGTATTAAGTAACTATGTAAACTGAAATCTCCAAAAATCTGCGTTCAATTCATTCGGTAGCATAGAAATATAAATATCAATTTGAACGTGTGTCGTTTCTCCAACCATATCCTTATTTACTGAAAAAAAAAACACTATCTCAAAGGTTTTCAATTAAAGGTCAAACACTGCAACAATTATTATTTCAATCAGAGTATTTTTTTTACATTGATAACACCTTTCGCTTCATCGAACCGGTTTACATATTGCCGTGCGGGAGTCAATAAGGGATTTATTTCTTTTTAATTACTTAATGAGGAGAGTGTTTCTTCCTGGGGGGACGTTTAAATAAGAGGAAATACAGTATTTGGACAAACTGAGCCTTCGTTAACCCATTCACAGCTTCCCGCAACCATGTGTTCAATCCAATCTGAACAAATACGGGAGTGTTTCTCTTAGGAGAAGGGGAGGGGCGGGGCCGGGGGGCGGGGCGGTGGGGGAGGTTGGGGGGTAAATAAGATGGCATTTATTCGAGTAATAACATTACAGGATTTTGACAAACTGATCCGTCTCTTCATAGCTTCCGGCAGTGCAGATAGTGCAGGTAGTGCAGATCGTTGATCCCATTAAAAAAATCTACTTTGGTCGAAATGGGTTAAAAAAAGTTTCGAACATGTCTTGTGGTCATCTAATGGTTCGCCGTCTAACTCAGTCTTATTTTTGTATTTTCGTTGTATTTATGTAATTTAATGTTTGCTTTTCCGCAGTTGCCTTGTGGAGCTTGGCTCATTGGTGGTATCCAATTCTCGTCGTCACCAGGTCTCTAAGCTAACTCACGGTAAACATGGCGTCTGGTGTACTGTACGAGGGTAAGAAATCGTGTGTGAAGTATCGGGAACTGTGTTTTGTTGGTTTGCTTTGGGCTTTTTGGTTTGTATTCTTTTAAAACGTTATATATACTTGTGCCATATAATGTCGTGCGAGTTACTTAAACATCATCGATTAGTGTTAAAACATGTAATTAGTACAATCAAACCTTCCTGTAAGCGACCACCCTTAAGGTGGATTTGCACTGTCGCGTAAATTTTTACGTGCGTAAATAAAATAAGATACGATGTACATGTATGAACGGCTTGTGTAAACGTAAAAAGTTGAGCACGGTTCAACTTTTTACTTTTACGCAAGCCGTTCATACATCGTCTCTTATTCTATTAACGCACGTAAAACGCACGTAAAAATTACGCGACAGTGGAAATTATTTACGTGCGTTTTGTTTACGCAAGTAAAAATTTACGCGACAGTATAAATCCACTTTTAATCCTGCACCAAGCAAAACAAAGTTAGTCGCTTACGGGTTGGGAGAGTTCCCCTTTATTTTGCCTTGCGGTTTTCTCTTCCTCCCCCTTTACTCCTGCCACATTGGCAAGAGAACAATGGGTGGTGGTAACTTAACTCCAGGCCAGACCACAGGGTGCCTTAACTTTGAAGCATGTAAAGCAGGTCAAACCACAGGGTGCCTTAACTTTACAGCATGCAAACCTGCAGGAGTGTCAGTGCACAACGTATCTATAAGCACAAAATGCTGAATCATACAAAGTTCTGATGCTAGGGCGGACGAAATTGTTGTCTTACCGTGTACTGCATCATATCGTCTAATTTGCACTTGTAATGACATAGATATAATGGCGATGGTCGCGTAACAGATGTTAAAAACCTGAGATGAATTCAAACCACCAGCATTGAAAGTGGTCGTGGTCGCTTTGGAGGGCTGGTTACTCAGGAGGGATAGTCGCTTATTACGCCTGAGGCGGTCGCTTAAGATGGTTACTTAGAAAGGGTGGTCACTTTTGGATGGGAAGTCGCTTATTAGAAGTGGTCGCTTAGGAGAGGCTGTAGCTTTTTGGGGGCGGTCGCTTAGGAAACGTGTTCGCTTAGGAGGGGTGGTCGCTTTTTAGAGGTGTTCGCCTAGGAAGGGTGCTTGTTTAGGAGAGGTGGTCGCTTATTAGAGGCTGTCGCTTTGGATAGTACGTTGGTCGTTTAGGAGGGGTAGTCGCACATGGAGCTTCGATGATAAATTAGTTCTTTATTACGCACATTTTTGTTTTCAGGTCATCTTGCGTTTTGCTCTTGGATCAAGTGACTTTTGACGTTCTTCTTAAAGTTGATAACGTTACAAGCCTCGATACCAGCTCTGATTCAAGGGTATGGGAACTTCCAGGCATAGTGATACTGTTATTAGGTGATTCAGTCAGTGACAACAAGCAAGAGACGGTGCGATACAAATTTCTACTTGAAGAAAATTGATGAATAAACAGTACTACTAGAAAGTACCTATCATCAGCTTTCAAAAGCTTGATCGGTTCCATTCAACAGTACCACAGGAAAGCATATAGTATATAAGTATATAGCTTTCATTTGAATGGTCACACTTTAGGATTTTATTTAGAGATTCGAAAATTGGAACCACCTTGTACAGCACAATAGACAGTACCACGGGAAAGTACTATTCAACAGATAGTTTTCACTCACGTGACCTTCAGTCCTGTGG
Organism: Cladopsammia gracilis; assembly: GCA_022457155.1. NCBI lineage: Eukaryota > Metazoa > Cnidaria > Anthozoa > Scleractinia > Dendrophylliidae > Cladopsammia > Cladopsammia gracilis. Next base: position 1,000,419 of record JAJGOT010000127.1, on the reverse strand, counting down.
GACTCAAATGACAAAGGCCATGGCGGCCATGTTGGCGCACATAACAAAGGAAGTTAATTAAAATTCTTTTGTAGATGTGCACCAACATGGCCGCCGTGACGTAACGTGAAAACCACTTATAGCTTTCATTTTAATGTTAACAATTTAGGATTTCATCACAGACTCAAAGTTACAACCACCTTGTACAGCATAATAAACAGCACCACAGGAATTTACTGCTCAGTAACTTTCATTTGAATGGTTACACTTAAGGATTTCATGTACAAACCGCTCAAAAGTTAGAACCACCTTGAACAGTACAATAAACCGCACCACGGAAAATTACTGCTAAGTAATTTTCATTTGAGTAAAAAAAAAAAAAAATTTCATTTGAGTGGCCACACTTTAGGATTTTCTCCACAGACTCAAGGAAAAATATATAAAAATGTCGAGAAATGATTGTTATCTTTGTTCATACTTTCCATTTCTTTTTTCGAAGTTTTGTTTTTCGTCACCAGGTCATCGCCTTCAGTGATTCACGTGTCACCACAGTTATGACGGTTGGCGAGGAATTGTGGGTAGGGCTTGGTAATGGGCAGGTCCTGATATTTGACGTCATTAAAAACAGCGCGTACGAAGATGAAGCGTACGTGGTACTAAACGAAAACAAAGGTGAAAACGTCTTCTCTTTCCAGATTAATCTCCCTTTTCTTCTTATTTTTCTTTAAGGGAGGGGGGAGTGGTGGTGTGGAGTGGGATGTCTAGATACTTCAAAATAAATGTGGCCAGGAGTAAGTTATGCGGTCTTTAGGGCTTTTTAAACAGATTAAACACTCAAATATATGAGAACGATGTTGTTGTCGTTTGTTTTGTTGAATTTAAGTTTGGGTGAGCGTTTTTATTTTATTTTAACCCGGTTAAAAATCCCTAATATCGCATTTAGAAAAGGCTAAATTTATAACCGATGCAGTCATTTAAAAGCACAGTCCACGACACAGAGGATGGTTAGCCTGTGGTTTGAGTGAGTCCGCTTTTCATCCTCTGTGTGCGTGAAGGAACTAGGGTGCATAGAACGGCTGAAAATATCCTCCCGTGAAAAAGATACCCTCCAAATTACCGTTTATTTTTAACGATTAATCAAAACCGTAAAGCAATATCAAGACTATGATAGGGCGTATGCGTTTTAGTTACTTGATTTTCATTAGCCAGTGAAAAGGCCTCCCTTTTCTTTCCTTTTTTTTCGTCCTATCCCCTAACCAGAAGGCCAGTTCACAGACTAGATTCTCATTTATGTAATTATTATTGTCTCATTGTAGAGGAAGACAAAAAAGTAGATGAAGATTCTACAGAACAACTACAGATAGTATCTACATCAGCGCAACAATCCGTGTCATGTGCTGACGATTCCAAGTCGCACGTCGAAGATACTCCTGCGCCAGAAAGCGAAAACATAGCTTCGGTAGAAACAGTAATAACCAGTGGCACTGAAGATGGAAATGTTCAAATTGAATCGAATGAAACTTATGAAGTGTCCTCGGCGAGTGTAAACAATAAAGAATCGGCTGGTGTGAACCGTCAAGAATCGGCTGGTGTGAACAGTCAAGAATCAGCTGGAGTGAACAGTCAAGAATCAGCTGGTGTGAACAGCCAAGAATCAGCTGGTGTGAACAGTCAAGAATCGTCTAGTGTGAACAAAACCACAGCCACAGAGCAAAAATCTGCCGAGGAACAAAGCCAAAAGGAAAATATGTACCACAGTGATTACCGGTTTGGACTGCGAATGAGAGTGCATTACAGAATTAATGAAGAAGCTGTTCGCTGTCTACTGTTACTCAGGTGGGTAGGGTGGGGAGCTATCTGGTCACGAGGTTTCATGTAGTTTTTTCCCCTTTTACTCCCAGTGTGAAATCGTGTGTCGTATAATGTACTTCTAACTTTTCTGTAGATAAAATTCTACGGTGTTACTATTCAAGTGATAGTCTGCCTAACGCTTTCGCGATGCGCGAGCACGAAGGGCAGCCATACTTAACACGGAGTTCTCCTCTTGTACGCATGCCTAAGGGCGAGAAACTGTTGACTTTCCAGTTTTCATTCTGAACCTGGCGCCCTTATAACATCAGTGAATCACATCGTCTACAGAGCACTTGACGGGATCGGTCGTGATTATTGCTAAATTTGCTGGGTTTTTATTTATAACTTATAGAGAGGAAGATCCACTGGTCCTAAGTTGCGGAGGTTCGTTTAGCGAAGAAGGGGCACTGTCGTTATGGCAACGACAAAGAGAAGAGGTTAGCAATAACGTCAGTTTCGACTATAGGATGCTGTTGAGTTTCAGTAAAATAGTTGCAGTCGATATCCCTTAATTTGTAGGGTGATCGCTTGTGGAAGATGGCTACTTGCGAGAGACCCTTGACATAGTGTTTTAACGAGAACAGATTCAAAAGGTATTTCGTAAAGATGGGAGAATTGATTCAAACGGCATTTCATAAACTGGTTACTTACAGGACAAGTTCCTAAATACATTGTTTGACTGAGAACTGATTCAAATGGGATTTCATAAAGCCAGTCGTTTACGATGCTGAATACAGTGTTTGACTGAAATCTGATTCTTGAGACATTTCATTGGGATGGTCACTTTTGCGATGCTCTGAATACAGAGTTTGACTGAGAAATAATTCAAACAGGATTTCACAAAATTAATGTGGTCACTAAAGGGAAATGTTTGCTTTTAAGAGTGGTCACTTAACCCTTTAAGCCCTACTTTTGATCAGTATCGAATTTCTCCCTGTAGTATCTATGCATTATTAAGTAGAGAGGTTATAGGAATTAAGATAATGATCGCTCAAAATGAATTCTCTTGGTCGTTTAACAATTTCTTCCAATTTGTGTGAAAAGAAATATATTGGAAGCGGTAATGAGAATTTGTGTTTTGACTTCAGGGCATAACGGTTTAAAGAGATTCATGTGTATTTTCACCCTGTTTTTCTTCAGGAGACGGACGAATGGCTGCCGTTCTCAATCAAACATCGGTTCACGGAGACTCCTGGGCCGATCCCGAGACGGAAGAACACGCCTGTGTACGTTTAAAATGATTACATTTCTTTCATCATTAGAACATTTCGTCCTGTATGTAATTGAACAAACTAACGATGATGCCATCTTACAAAGTTCCTGTTCGGATTGTTCCAGGCCTTGACCGTGAATTAATTTCCATGGCATCACTCCTCGTAGCACGTGACCCAAAATTGATTCAACCAGGGAAACGAGGGGGCCTAGGGACTGGGCAAGGCGAGATGTTAGTAACCTCATCCCCAGGGCCCCCTCCGCGTTGAAATGGCTGCGCAGAGAAATCCCAGACAAAAATTTCATATTACTTCATATCTTTCAAAATTATGTGTGTTATGGAGAACTTTTATAGATGAGGACACTTTGTGATTCCTATCACGTAGTAGCGTGGGCCTCCTACGAGTGCTTAACCGCGCCTTGAACAACCCGGCCCAGGAAAGCTAACCTAGGGTTAGCATCAATTTTGATTCCAGTTAAATAATTAATCGATGGAGATTTTTCCAAAGTACTTTTGCCCTTTAGATCGTGGAAATAACACATGTGGTGACAGAATTATATATTTTGCAGATTTAGCGTTGACGATAACACGCACGCGCAAGAGCTTTGAGCGTAGTCGCGTTCAATTTTCTTTCCCAGAGACTGCGTTCCTTTTCGTCAGCACCAAGGATTCGATGACCTAAAACGCGCGGGCTCTGGGTACGACATTGAGTCACGTTGTGAAAATCTTCAGCGCGCGCACCTTAACCGCGGTCAAACGAGAGAAATTTGCAAAAGTTAAGCAAAGTACTTAAAAGTTAAGGTTGTCATTTTCACTGTTTAAAGTTTAATATATTGCCAATACACTGTCAATTTACCAAACGTTTGAAAGTTTACCAAAAAAGTTCTAAGCGTTTAAAAACTGTGAACTGCAGAATTGTTGGCGCCATTTGCCAACATAATTTTGATCAGGCGCAAAGAGTTTTGGTCAGTTTTCAACGGAAAAAAAAGCTCATTATTTTGAGAAAAATTAAAAGATAGTAACGTCAACTGAATTTTTTTTATACATCCTTGCCCATATTTCCATTTAATACTAAATAAAATCCCACTAAATAAAACGAAAAATGCCTCGGAAGTTTGACCGCGGTGGAGCGCGCACCAAAAGTTGAAATTTAAGTGTCCAGGCTATACCGCGCGCTGTCGCGTCCTCGTTGTCTTTGCTAAATCTGTCCATTTTTTCAAGCTTACATCCAGGCAATCTCAGTTGAGCAAGTGTAAACTAGATTTGCTAAATGGAACGCAACTAATGCAACGCAGAATGGGAAAGCGATTCACTCTGATATTTTTTCATAATATTTAATTGGACAACTTACAGGATTTCATTATTAATATGGTAAAAAGATATTGTGTAAATTGATTGTGGAAAATATAATTCAGATTTAAATTAATTATAGTGTATTGTATATGAAAAAAAAAATGATGAATTAGAAACGAAAAAGCATAAATTTATTTTCCCAAAAAGGAAAGATTAATTTTGTATTAAAATAATTTATGTATTTTATAGGTCAGATTGAAAATAAAATCGCTATTTTTTTATAGATCTATTTGTTTACTATTGTCAACTTACAAACGATAGTAGAAGTTTTTTTTTTAATTGTGCAACTTTCAAGGGTAAGGTCATGTTTTTGTTCCTTTTACAACAACATAAAAAGTCTTGCATTTTAAATTGTACGAGATCTTTATTGTAGTATATTTTTTTACATCCATTCACGTCAATTAAGGTATTTTTCATTAATTATTATTTTGCAGCGCGTTACAGTTCTAGCGCGGTTTAAATAAATAACAAATAAATAAAATTTGGAGCTTCTTTGGTAGTAATTTAGTTTTTATTAGCTAGCCGCTGTTTATAAGGCCAATATATTCACTTATTTTGCCAAGCAGTAAAAACAGTCTGTCCTTCGTTGTGTTGACTAACCATGCACTGCCTTGATCAAACCATCGAATAAAGAACGCCACAGTATATCGCTTCTCTATGCATTTGAACTTTACGGTCATATCAATCTGTTAATAAAAAAGACAAGATTTAAACTAAACTAAACTAAACCATAACTAAATTTTAGGCTTCATTTATATGGTCTCGGGTACACGAGACAACATCCTCCCCCCCCCCCCCCCCCCCCCCATCCCCCTCCGAGGGTAAAATTGTCTCGGGGGGATACCCGGGACAACTCTTCTCTATATAAACGGGGCCAGTCGCTATAAAAATAGAGGCTGCATGATTCAGGAGCCGATTATGTTCGTTTTATCTCAGATTTTTCGTGGATTTTGTTTGTTGCTTTTGGAATTGCTCATTAGATAGACATCGCCTGTTAGCAGTCTCATTTTAGGGGGAATTGGGTTATGAAAAAATAACCGGATAAAATTATAATTTCTGATAAAAAGTGTTTATAAAAACGTTGAAGCTGATCTAGATAAAAAATATATCGTTAAAAGACTGAATTTTCGACTGCAACTGCGGTCTTCATCAAAGTAACTAAAATATGCAGTTCGAGTGTAATATGTTAAAACTAAATTAAGAAGTTACTTTATTCCCTGGGGTTTCAATAATGTCTTATAGACAGAAGGGAATGGCTTCCGCTCGTTCACCGAATTTTTGTCCATTGTGGAGTGCCATGATTCCAAAAAGATTCTTTTGTGCCAATTGTTGACATTCTTTTCTAAAATTTCCACATAACTAGTGTCAATGTCATGGTCAGTGGTTTCTGATGAAGACCGCAGTTGCAGTCGAAAATTCAGTCTTTTAACGATATATTTTTTTATCTAGATCAGCTTCAACGTTTTTATAAACACTTTTTATCATATATGGATACTGATCGCCCATCAAATATTATAATTTCTTTTAATGAGAAAAAACGTATTTCAATACACTGCATCAATATCTTCGCATGTGAAGCTATCAACAAGGTCACGTTCGCTAACCTTCGACAATCTTCGTAAAATGATCGAAAAATTTCGTATAACTTTCGGACAATCCGTGGAAGTCATTCGAAAATCATTGAAAAATGATCAGAATTTTCCGAAACAGAGTAATATTTGTCATTGCTTTGCGTAGACTGCGCAGAGACTTCTCCTATTTTCTCAGGTTCACGCGAAAAAATGACAAGCACAGGAAACAGGAGACGTTTGCACGAGGCTATCCATGCTTGAATACGTGGAGATTTTTCCTCTCGCGCTCAACTTGATATTTCCATTCTAGAGTCGAACACTCGAACGTAAATTATGCATTATTTTCATTTTTATTGTCACAAATTTCTTTCGAAATGAGCAGATCTAATTGCGCATACTTGATCACTTTCTTTTAATTAGACAGCTGAATATACACGTATGATATATGCTAATGTTGCACTAGTTCCGTTGTTTAATTTGTCGCTTTGTTTCTACATCAGTCATTGCTTTATTGCGCTATATGTGTTTTTTAAAGTAAAAAGGGTGATTGTAGTTTGCATTTTAATCAGTTTTTCAGTTGTCGGTTCACTGCTTAAAATTATGAACATGCACAGTTAATTAAAGGAAAGGGTAACAAAGAAATACTGTTGATTTATTTTACTGGAAGAGAGGACATCAAATAATTTAGTCATAAATATTCAAACGGATTTTGGATTTTTCTTTGCCCTGTGTGCTATTATTAAAATTCATGGTGGTGTTTTTAGGACAGAATTTATTGCCTAAAAAGCCGATGTGTAGAGGGCTGAATAACAGCGATCAACGTTGGAATGTTTCGAACCGCTGTACGACTGGGGTGACTAAAAAATCTCCGAAACTAGAAAATACTCTTGCTATAAAATAGAGAACCACAATTCGAAACTATATTTTCCTTTGCTTTAATAAGGAAAATCTCGCCTTTGCGACAAGGAAGTACCGTGCATGCAGTTTAATGAAAAAAAAAATGTACAGCTCGTATGTTTATACCATTACATAAATATACTACAGTCGCTTACCCATCCGCCTTGACTCCTAATCCAAACCGCCAAATGATCCAGAACGTATAGCCGTACACAGCTTAACACAGATTTAACCAGTTCAGGTCTGCCCTGAGTTATGCAGTCAGCGCTTATAGCGGCCGCAAATGCGAACAAAGCAACGATTCTTCCCCAAGTGACACCTTCACGAAACAGCTCTCGGCCAAAGTTCCGGAAAATATCACCAACAATCACTTCGCTTCGGAGTTTCACCTTGAGTTGTTTAGAAACATTGCTGTAAAGATGGGGATAGCAACTCTCTAACAGTTCGCCGACTTCGATTATTTTCTCCGAAATTGAAGTTATGTTTTCAGACACGGCTTGAGGACGAATAAATTCGAGGCCAGACTCGATATTTGAGCGTTTCAATCGCTCCTCGATGTAATCAAGACAGTATAAATTTGCATCGTTTGCGATCGCGACGTACTCCTCGTTAAGTTTAGCTTCGATAAAGGGCTTTAACTTCTTTGTGACGGATTTAAGCATGGCTGCCCAAAAATTATTTTCCTGCACAGTTAGTCTTGCATTATTTTGTTGATCGCTGCTAAAAACATTAAAACCGAAAATAAACGAATAAGAATGAGGTCTGAAATGACAGGTGGATTTTATAGGAACTAAGTGCAGGTGGAATTTTTAATGGCTTCCCTAAGCTAAGCAGCATTTGAATACGTTCCCTAGGCTAAACAACATTTGCATGGGTTCTCGCGAGTAAACAAGATTTGAATGGCTTCTCACAGGCTTAAATGGCGTTTGAATAGGTTGCTATGTCTACATTTAAATGGGGAATTCACGAGTTGTTAAAACTAAACGCATTTAAATTATTTTCATGCGACATTAAGTGGGTTTCCTAAACAGCATGTGAATGGTTCCCTGTGGCAAACAACATTTAAATATGTTCTCACGTACCGGCTTAATGCATTGTGGTTGAAAAGGCTTTTTGGGCTTTGAATAAACAGCATTTGTTTGGCGGTTGCTAAGGCTAAACACTGCATCATTTGAATGAAACAGCGTTTTAACCAAGCATTTGAACCAAACAGCGTTTTAATGGTTTTCTGTGGCACAACACTATTTGGATGGTTTTGTTTGTTTAAAAAAAATCGTTAATTTACTGTGTGCTGAAAAACACGTCATCGCAAAAAGGAACGTATGATCTATTTGACACGGTATGTGACAAAACGTTTTTGCATTTTGTTAAGTGTTTAAAATTTGTCGACTAAAAATAAAGAAAATCTTGTATAATTTCTTTTCGCGATTTTCCATATAAATTGTTCCGGCGTAGTCAATCGATAAAAATCGGTACCAGAAAAAATCGATAAAAATCAAGTGAAAATCAGTGTGTCATCGATATTATCGATTTTGTATGATTATATCGATTTCTAACGGAAAACGGTCTTTGTTTGTTTTTTGTTATCAAAAATAGCTGATATTCAATGAACAAAATGTACTTCTGCAATTAACCAAATTTACTTAACCATTTGTAACGTAATGGAGTTCAGTTCACGAAAAATACGAAACGATAAGCAAAACAAAGCAAACGATAAATGCAGAAAAATTGCAACGCTCCTTCATAGCTGATTTCTTCTTTACAATGCTGCAACATAGAAATAACAAAACAGCAACTACTATTATTCACAAGTAAATATGATGGAAAATATTTTTCTCGTTTTACTGAAACTAATAAAAGGTATATATGAATATAAAAATACTTCTACTTAGTGAAATTGTGGTAAGATTCGCTCAGCTCCTTTTATTTTCCTTAGCCTTGCTAACATAGATGTATCACCATGATGGCTACAATTTGGCATCGAAAAGAATAACAAGAATAATAACGATAATATAACAAGAATAATAAAACTAACAATTCCCTGTTTAGATTAGCTTGTTTAGGTGGATACTTACTCAGCACCAGGGTCAGCTGAAACGAATCATTTATGCGTTGTATCTTCGAGACGAACACAGGCAAGTTGGAAATAAATAGATGAAAACAGTTGTAGTAGCGCTCGGCATCAACAGAAAAGCAACAATGAGAAGCTCGGAAGGTTTACAGTAAAGTCCAAGTACAGAATAATAATCGAACAAATTGCATTGATGAAAAATATTAGTTCAACTGGTAAGGAAAACACAGCTGTCAAATAATATAGGTAAGCCCAAAATAACCAGTCTTTCTTCCTTTTTCCAGTCTCCAAATCAATAACAATAAAAAAGGCCTGTCCTATCATAACCTGTATTACACTGCGTACTTGAGCTGAAGAATTAGTAAATATGTGCTCGACTACACTCTGATCTGTCTGTAATCTTTTGTCGGGCTTCCTCATCCTTTAGCCGAATAAGTTCTTTTTTTGTTGGAACTGGCTTTTAACGTAACGTTTAACTCGCGCAAGACTCAGCAGTGGCGGATCTAGGGGGGTGCAGAGGGTGCGCACCCCCCTGAGATGGCCTGCATCTTTCTAATAACTGGTATTCTGCAAAGAAAAGAAAAAAACGTGGTTACGTCATTCCTTAGAGGTGCACCCCCTCCTAAGAAAAATCATGGATCCGCCCCTAATCAGTCCTTCAGTAAGAATGATCATGACTACAGTCGTGCTTTCTGGAGGGCCATCTTTTCTTGCTTTTGTTTTCTTTCCATTTCCTTAATTTCATCAGTTTGTCTTTCCTTCTCCACCTCTTCAAGTCTTGGTAACATTTCCTTTATCTTTCTTAAATCTTCTGCATTGACTCACTATCCATTCCATTTCACTTGTCGTTGTTTTAATAAATTTAATAAATTGACGTCAGTTTTTTATGCGTCTGTCCTCTTATTGATGATAAAATTCGTCATAACATTGTCAAAGCTGCTGTGGAGGAAAGACACATAAAAAACTGACGTCAATTTGTTTTTTACAATAACAAAAACGCCAAAATCGTAAAAAAACCGGATGAAATGAAGAGTGAACGCAAGGTAAACATGACAAATTGCTGAGTTTTATTCAAATTGACGCAATCATTGGCTAACTGATAACAATAAAGAAATTTCATTGGCAAAAAAATTCACAGGATGACATCTTTCATAAATTAAAAATTTATGTGTCTGTACTCTTTAATATTGATGATAAAAATTGACCAATCAGTATGCGAGAATAATTTCAGTTATTGTAAAAAAAGGCGATTATAATCGATTTTAAAGGCCAAAAATTCCCTCGTTAAGAATCGATAGCAATCGGTAAAAATCAAGAAAAATCGATAAAACAAATGAATGTGTCATCGATTTTTACCGATTGATCGATACAATCGATATCAATCAAATCAAATTTACCGATTTTTACCGATTGATCGATACAATCGATATCAATCAATTCAAATTTACCGATTTTTGCCGATTTATCGATTGGACCAGTGGACTAACTTGGTGTCCATCTATTAATTATTAACTACAAATTCTAATTTTAAAACTTCACTAAATCTTCAATATTTCTTATTTCTCTAAATTTTACAAATCCTTTGAGAAAAACTATTTCCAAAAACAAAACGCAAACAGCGGTTATAAACATTTGTCTGAAATGCATCTCTTTCAGTTACTTGACGTTTCGTATGATCCACATACATCATCAGAAGTGACCGTTATTAAGTAACAATCCGTGTAAGAAGTAGGCAATTCTCTATTGCTCCGCTGCATTTCGCTTTCCCCACATAAGAATGTTTAGATTTTCGTACTGAGAATACGTCAACCTATGGACAACATGGTTTTGAAATAAAATTTACTGAAACTTTATTTTAAAGCGATGTTTCTTTTGTGTTACAAGATTTTCATCCAATCGTGAGACTCCAAAACAATGGCCAAGAAAGACTTCTAATTTTCCATGTTCCTCACATAGAATTTTTGTGGCATTAAAAATCACAATAGTTTTCACTAAAAGGGAATCAATTAGTAAACAAGAAATGCGCTGCCTGATGAAGTTATGACCGATTTTCATGTTTTAGCCAATGAGGTCGACGGTTTCAACAATAGCACAATTCACACCTTTCTGCATTCCGTGCATTTGGGTTGCCTACTTCTTACACGGATTGTTACTTAAAAGCGAACTAAATTTCAATGTATAAAGCAAAGAACTGGAAACTAGTAGAATAAAATTACAATGGTGTCACCGAGCAGGGACCGCGGAGGAGGAGGGGCTGGTATAGGGCCGCGGCCCCACCACTTTTTTGCGAATCAAATACTATGATTTTATTCCTTTTTTCGATTTTCAATATGAAAACATTATTTTCAATTGCCAGCCCTCCCACCTTTCATCTTGCTCCGCGGTCCCTGCCGAGTAATGATTGACAACAACAGCAACAGTAATGATTGAATTAATAAAGATAAAGTTTTTCACTGCCGATGTTTTCGTTTAAAGCAGGCTTTAAATCTCGAATTAAAAGTGTCTCCTTTATTTTACAATGTATGTCCGAACGGCCTCTTGCCATGATTTCAAAATGATCAAATTTCATATTGTGGTTGGTCGAGGAGATGTGATTTGCAATTGTTGATTCATGACAGTTTGTGGTCATGCTCTGAAATGTTCCATTTTTCTGTCACATAAACGGCGTTTTGTTTTCCCACTGAATATAAAAGTCATTACAATCCCAACAGCTGGCTTTATAAATGACTTTAGACATAAACGAACGAGAAATTTTGTCTTTGTAAGGGAAAAAAGATTTGATTCTGTGAGCGTTCTGAAAAACTAAAAAAAAAGATTTGAGTTGTTTGATCACCTGCTTGCTATGATGACCTAAGTAAGGCAAAACAATCAAGACATCTTTTTTTGCGATTGCGTTTTATTTTTGTTAAAACTAAAATGGCCCAAGAAAAAGAATTTTTATAAAACTATTTCCCCCAAAAATACCCAAAAATTTACAAACATCCCACAACATAGATTCATGAGATGAATGAATAGTTTTTGGATTGCTTGAAACGTGAACGAGATATTTCCATTAAACCCATGTTAAGTAGCGGGAAAATTGCATTCAGGTAGAATCCCGCCTTTTTACCACAATTGCCGCTAAACTCGCAATCTGATTGGTCGACGTGAGTGGTAAATGAGAGTCCAGACAACGGTGCTGACGCTAACATCACGGTCAGCTGCGCCTCGTGAGTCCACAACATTTTGACTATATGATGACGTAAATCGTGGTAAATAAGAGTCCACACCACGCAAAACCGGTGTAAATTTGTTAATAAGAAAAGTGGGATATAAAGATGATGGGAAATTACTGAGATATACCTATTTCAATAAAGGTTGCTTTGGTCATTGGTTATTGGGCATTGGGAAGCTATTGTTTGGCGGTCACTCAAGCGAAGCATTGCATTGTGTTCCGTATGCCAAATGCCAATTCCCAATTCCCAATGACCAACTGCCAAAGCAACCTTTATTGAATAAGGTGTATACATGATAACCATTGGCAAGGTTATCGGCTCCTGTCATTGGTATGTGAAATTATAATACTTCCAAAAACAGAACAAAAATATATCTTAGCGTCGGGTAAAACTGATTTCCACTGTAAAATCAAAGAAACATTGTTTATACAAGAACTAAAGCCAGCTCTTAATGCAAACGTCAGTAGCGAGAAGCTGATGCTTTATTAATTAGCTGTTTCTTTTTATAGATCAACTGTTAAGTTTTGTACTTAATCTCGGTCCCAGTCCCTTTTTACTACTATATTAGTATCGTTTTTTAACACTAACGGTCACTTTTGAAAATGTATGTAGTAGCATACGAAACGTCAAGTTTTTATCAAAAATGAATAAGTTCAATATGTTTATCACCGCGGTTTGTGTTCTATTTCTCATAGAACAAAACTACATTCAGAAGCCTCTTGCACTCTTAAAAAAAACTCTCGCACTCTTGGCCTATTTTTAGAGTAAAATGCAAATGCTAACGATACCAAGGGGGTAGACTGTGTTCAGACGACCCCCCCCCACCCCCCCCCCGCCCCTCCCCCCCCCCCCCAAAAAAAAAAAGAATCAGAGAAAGCTCTTCTCCGATTAATCTCGAAGGGAGCTGATTAGCATGCACATGAAAGAATATTGTCCGTTGATGACTTCGGCTCCTTTTTTTCCTCGTCGATTTCTTTCTAACTCAAAAGAGGCTGTTCACAGGCCTCTGACCGATGAATAAGTCTATGGGCTGAAGCGTAAGCGAGAATAAATTAATGGAAATTGTCGTCAAGAGATCCAAAATTTAGCTTGCATTTTAATATATCGAAAAGTTGCAGGTATCGGGAGTAAAATTACTGTCGCAGCTGTTTTTGTTTACGACAAGATCGAGCAATATTTCTATTGTGCTTACGAAGGAACATTGCACCACAAACAGCCAACATTGGCACTCCATTGGCACCGGATGGTGAAATATTGGGCCCAGTCCCCAGTCAGAGTACATTTGCTAAACTTATCTGAATGTTTAATTAATATGGTGAAGTTGTCGTGAAGTTGTTGAAGCAATGCGTTGCTTCTTTCAGAAGTATAAAATGGCATAAAACGCCAGAAGAAAAAAGGAAAAAATAATGGGCGAAATCGCGTTCACAAGAAAAACTGCAGAGCTCTCGCGGAAATTTGCGGCGTCAGCCAATACTTTGCTGAGTGGGGGGTTTTAGTGATTGAAAAGGGAAAATTTCACTTTCCTATATCACTTTTTGACCGAAAGCGAAGGAATAAGGATTACTTCAGCTCGGTCCGTGTGTATTTTGCAAAGAGTTTACAAACTACGACGACTGAATAAAAGGTTAAAACTTGGTGTATTCATTTTGAGTGGGAGGAAAAAACATGGCGGAACAACAACATTTCGACGTAGAAATGGTTCCAGCTATGGAGATGCCGCAGTCGCAGCCATTGACAGTAAAGCAGGTAAAGAACGAAGCAGGAGGCTTTGTGTGGAAGGTGGACGATTTGGAAAGGTTCCGGCGTTTTCTCGTGCTTGGAAGTGAAGGCGGTACATACTATGCTACGGAGAAAAAACTTGGCCAAGAGAACGCTCAGGCCTTACTGAGAATTATCGCCGGAGGTCAGGGTCCTGAAGCGGTAAAAATCATCGTTGAATACAGCACCGAGGGCCGTACAGCGAAACAAGACCCGATAATCTTGTCGCTAGCTATCTGTGCTCGTTCCAGTGACTTGGAGACGAAACGTGCGGCGTATGCAGCCATCACGCAAGTTCTACGAATTCCCACACATCTTTTCTCGTTCGTAGAATTTTGCGAGAAAGTGAGCAAGCCAAAATCAACTGGGTGGGGCCGAGGACATAGGAAAGCTATCCAGAAGTGGTACACAGAGAAGAAACCGCGAGGCTTAGCCGTAGCCGTTACCAAGTACAAACAGCGAAATGGATGGTCCCACCGTGACATGTTTCGTTTATGTCACGTAAAACCGAGTGACCCAGCCACCCAGTTTATTGTAAAGTACGTGATCAAAGGCTTTGATGCCGTGCAGCCTGAGGCAGCAATGCCTGACGTTAGCCAAGATGTCCTATCAGTGTACAACTTCTTAAGAGCAGTAGAAGAAGCAAAGTCAATGAGCAAAGATCAGTTGGTGCAAGCTATTAGAGAGCACGGTCTTGTGAGGGAACACATTCCCACTGATTATCTTAGCTGTAGAAAGGTCAGTCATGTCTGTAATGTTGAAAACAGTGTTAATTAATGAACGAAAGCGAAAAACCTTTTCACTCTTTCCATATAAGGTAAATGATACATTCAGTTTGTGAAGGGGAGCCCTAAGAAATACTGTCAACTTTGAGCCCGAGGGGGGTACTCCCGACAATTTAGGATAGGTGTGTGCCGCTAAGGTTCTCAAACCCTGGCCCTATTTAAGGGTAGAAAATCGAGATTTGATACCCTTTTTAAGGCCCAATTCAGGCGTGTAGTACAGTTTTAACAGACCATATATTTTTTGTTTTGCGCGTTGGGGTGGATACTGCAATTTAGTGACCCTATCTAAGGAATATCTAAGGATCACAATACCAAAAATACCAAAAACGATACACTATTCAAGGACTGAGCACCTCAAAAACCCTACCCTATCGGGCGGCACACACCTATATAGCGAATATAAGGGAGTAACCCCCCCCCCCCCCCCAACAGGACTTTGAGCGACCCTTCAGTGACCATCTTGTAAAATGAAATCCTGTACGAAGTATCAAACACTCTTTTAGTGCCTCTCTCCCTAGTCTTCCATGGCCAGACATCCTTTACTAGGGTTGTCAGCACCCGGGGTGGGGGGGGGGGGGGGGACGACTCCTATATAAAAACAATGGAGCTGACCGTCATACCTTTTAGGGGGGCAAAATGTGTCGATTGGTATTGCCCAGGGTGCTAAAATCTGAAATGACCACCTGAGCACTATTAGAATTATTGCGGTAAATGTATCTTTAAGGCTACTGAGCTGAAAAGTGACAGAATATGATGTCTTGTTTTAGAATTGGCACCTTCTAAGGGTGGTAATGAGTCATGTCCGTAAAGCAATACTTTTTTATACCTTTTAGGGGTTTTAAAAAAAGTTTCTGATGCTCAAGCCCATCATTTTTATGTGGGAATCATCAACCACCCCCCCCCCCCCCCCCCCCCATCCCGAATACCGGCATTGCTATAACATGATAACCTTGATGACAGCTGTATAGGAGACTGCCATCATGTGCCATTTCCCATTCTATTTCTTGGTCCCTAGCATGGCTACTTACATGTACAAAAAAGTCAACTTTGTTTTATGGGCACGAATTTGTAATTTTTCAACTGAGTTTTTGAGTTGCCAATCCTTTCTGATTGAACCTGGTAATTTTTTCTCCAGAGGTACCAGAAAAACTGGTAACTCAAAACTTGTCTTAGATTTTACCACTTGAGGTACTAAACCACCAAATTTTTAACAATGATCACAATTACTGACAGTTCTGTTTCCATTCCACAGATCTGGGAGGCTCTTCTTGAAAACATGCCGATGACTGCCATGATTAGAAATCTTGGTAAAATGACAAATGTTGGAGTATTGTCACCCTCGTCAGCTGGAGCAATCAAGGTCTGTACAATGTTGAAAAATGAGAAGAGCCTTAAAGATGCGCGTGTGCATCCATTTTCAATTCTCTTAGCTCTGAAACAGTACCAAGCAGGCCGTGGAGACAAAGGTAAACTTACATGGACTCCCAATCAAGCCATTGTGACGGCACTTGATGAGGCATTTTACTTGGCTTTCAAGGTTTGTGTTCAATCTCTTTTCTGTGTTTAAAAATATTTCCAGGGAGAGAGATCATTGCAGTTGAATGCTAAATTTAAGTGGCCACTATTGGATTCAAAAAGGGTGATCATTACCTTAGGAAGTGATCGGCATTTGACTGAGAACCATTTGGAATGTTATGATGAAGTTCACTCATCTGCTTAACTCTGTCACTCCAGAATCAATTATAGAGGCATGTAATGTACCGGTAGTTCTAACTTTGGAGTCAGTTGACGAAATCTTATTGTATGACCATTCAAATGAAACCTCTTCTGCAGTACTTTTGCATGGTGCCATTTATTTTTACAAAATGAAATTTCAGAGTTTTTTTTAAATTTTTATATTTGTCACTCTTTAGAGAGTTTAAGGGTTTCAGTGTGGGGTGAATGAGGCTATGGTCCATTTGTTCATGAGTAAAATCCTGCATGTTATACAGACTGACCTATCGCAGTCAATAAGTAGTTTATCAAACCATATTTTTATGCCTAATTTTATTGCCAAATTATGAAAATGTCCTAGCGAATACTCTGACTTATCAATAACATGCACTAAGTGAACACTGAAATGACATGTGCTGGCTTTTTCCAGACTTGTTCATGTCAACTCATTCAGCCCTATACCCGGCCAGTTAGCTTGCGAGTTTATTTCCCCTTGAGCGCTGTTGTCTGTATATAAAATTCAGTTAATATCTCTGGTGATCGTTTCCGTAATTCTCTATAGAGTGTTTTCACTGACGTCATATCAAACTTCAGAAGCAGTTTTCGATTCTAAAATGTTTATGGAATTGCAGAGAGTTTAAAACTACACATCTGGGCCAAATTTTGAAGCGCAAGAGCATTTCACCCAAGAGTTCTGGGCGAATGAGTATAGACATTTTTAGTAAGAAATGTATGGAGCAGCCATCTTGGTGTCCCACATAGGGACACCAACATGGCGGCCAAAATTTAAAGACTTTAAAGTCTTAATAGCACCAAAACTCTCATCACAAAATATTGTATTCACTATAAGAGGCATGAAATCGGCTTATAAGCATCTATAATTCATTTTAAATAACTTTCAACTAGTTCAATTTTGTTTATTTTCACGGTTTATCTGAAATAGCGTGACGAATTGCGTGACACATTTACTACCTTTATAAATCGAAAACGAAACATCTTTAAAACCTGAAACTTTTTGTGAAAGATTATAACACTAGTATCCACATACCATGTTAGAAACAGCTTTGTAGGATGTATACTTTAGATTTTATAATTTTTATGACGTCGTGTGAAAACACTCTATTTGTTTCATCGTGTAGTGACATATTTAAAGGGGAAATTCAATGCTGATAGCGAGATCGGCGAAGAAGGAACGGACGCCAGAGTCCAAGTTCAAGCTATTTATTCCGAACAATTACAAAAGCACACTGTCATCCAGGAACCCTCGAATACATGACGAAATCATATAGGGTGTAACGCAACAGTAACGTAACACTGATCGCTATTAATTAAAGGGTTGAAATATAAATTTTATTTCACTTTTGCAGACTGTCCAACCCACCAATAAAAGATATCTTTTGGCTATTGATGTCAGTGGCTCAATGTCCTCTGTTACCTGTAACGGGACGACTATTACCCCCAGGATCGCTGCTGCTGCCATGGCGATGCTTACAGCGCGCACAGAGCCACAGTATCATTTTGTGGGTTTCTCCAATCGTCTGGTGCCTCTAAGCATTAACTCCACTCAGAGGCTTGATACAGTCATAAGGACCATGGAACGGGTAAGTGGAAACACTTTGCACTAACTTATATTTGTTCTCTTAATCTTCAAGCCTATATAATTCCTGAGCACAACAAAGTTGAAATTTGAGAACTCTCATCACATTTATACTGTTGAAAAAAAAAAAAATGGAAAAAAACAGCACAGAAAAAAAAGTACTGGGCCTGAATACACTAATGCAAGATAAGCATCAACTTTAAGACAAGTTAACCCTTTCGCTCCCAGAGCCAACTATTCATAAATGAAAAAAATTAGCATGGCACATTCTAACTTTGAGTCTGTCAACAAAATCCTATGGTGTGACCATTCAAATGAAACCTTTTCAGCAGTACTTTTGCGTGGTAACATATTACTGTATTTGTATAAAATGAACTTAATTTTGGGATTTTTCTTGAATTTTGATTTTTGGCACTCTTGGAAGTTAAAAGGGTCAAGGAACCAATCAATGAATTTTTTTTTTCAAACATCTGCTTGTCTGGAAGTTAATCTTGGTATCGTAGATGTTATGCTCACCCAATGACATAAAACAAAAGATTAATATTTAGAGACAATAAACAAAATGTAATAGCCACATGTAACCAACGGTGGTTTCCGCAACATCAAGTAATAAAAACAAAGTATTAAAAAAAGTAGTAAACTTTTATTTACCTTTGGTTTCAAAATTGGCCTTTGAAAATCATAAAGTAAAGAGAAATACTCTGTTAACTTTTAATTATGAATTATCATTAATCAGTTTTTGAACATTCAGCCCTGAGTCATCAAGTTTGGGTTTGGCTGAGTTCAACAAAATAACGATGAACTTTTTAGTATCAGTGATTTTTGAAGTAACCAGTTGTACCAAAAGTCCTCTTTTGTCCTTTCCGAATTCCATGAAAATGCTCCAAACACACTTGATGAGGATGGATGAGTTTACTGTGTATCTGCTAAACAGTATTGTTTTGTGCTCACCTAAAATCACTTATATTTTTTAGGTACCTATGGGAGATACTGACTGTGCTCAACCCATGATCTATGCCAAGAAAAAGAATCTCAAAATTGATGTCTTCATTGTTTACACTGACTGTGAGACATGGGCTGGGCAGATTCACCCGAGCAAGGCGCTAAAGCAGTACAGAAAACACTCTGGTATTGATGCTAAGCTTATTGTTTGTGGAATGACATCTAACGGTTTCACACTGGCTGATCCTGAGGACAGAGGAATGCTTGACATGGTTGGGTTCGACTCTGCTGCTCCAGAGGTCATCAAGCAGTTTGTTCTTGGATTATAAGCATGCCCAAGTGCACTGATAGTAATAATATAATGATAATAATAATAATACTATTAATAATAATACTTTATTTATATAGTGCCATTTCCATCCCTGTCCAATGATAGGCTTACTTGTGTGAATCCCGTGTACGCTTTATATACGGCGCAATAGCTCGTTTTGAGGATTTCGTGGACTTTTTCGGGGACTATGATTTTGAGTGAGGATGCAGTATGTATCGTCAGCGGCAGTAGTTATAGAATTCTGCGTGGTCAGGATAGGTCTCAACATGTACAACTGTATTAGTAACTGTAAAATCAACTGTATTAGCGCGCGCTAAAATAGCGAATTAATTTCGCGATCATATGGCGAGTAAAATTGTCATTTTAAGAGAAAACGATGATTGGTTTTGAACGGCTGTATTAGCAACTGTAAAACAACTGTATAAGCGCGCTAAAATTGCGAATTAATCTCGTGATCATGTGGCGAGTAAAATTAGGAGATTTTAGATCGGACAACGAGTACGAGATTGAGTACGAGTACGACTTTTAAAACTTAGTTCGCCGTACTCTAAAGAACCATTTACCACACAAATTTTATACCTAGAGTCTTCTTATCTTCTGGTTTGCAACAGGAGGGACCGATAGTTTTGGGGACGTGACTGGCTTTAAATTCAAAAGTCGTACTCGTACTCAATCTCGTACTCGTCGTCCGATCTAAAGTCCCCTATTGTCATTTTAAGAGAAAACGATGATAGGTTTTGAACAACTGTATTAGCAACGGTAAAAACATCTGTATTAGCGCGCGCTAAAATTGCGACTGAATTAATCTCGCGATCATAGTCATTTTGAGAGAAAACGATGAATGTTATCGAGTTTCTAAAAGTAGTAATTTCTCTCGAGTCTGCAATTGCATGGTTGAAAGATAAAAAACCTGATAAAGAGCAACCACACAAGTCCGGAGTGTGACGCTTTGTTTTTTTGAGCAATTTTTGAGTGACATTTTGTTGTTTTTTTAACTTGTCAAATTTGAATTTTTGCTATTTTTTAAACTTTAATTAGTACTTTGCTGACGCAATTTGATGACATTAAATGCGCTATTTCAGCGCGCGCTAATACAGTTGGTTTTTCGCTATATAGCGCGGCGGCTAGTTCTAAAATAGGGAACGGGAAATCGGGGAACGGGGAATGGGGAACGGGGAACGGGAAACGGGGAATCTCTAAAATGGGGAATCTCTAAAATAGGGAATCTCTAAAATGGGGAATCTCTAAAATAGGGAATCTCTAAAATGGGGAATCTCTAAAATAGGGAATCTCTAAAATGGGGAATCTCTAAAATGGGGAATCTCTAAAATAGGGAATCTCTAAAATAGGGAATCTCTAAAATAGGGAATCTTGAAAGCAGCTGTTACGAGGGCCGTAAGTAAAGCTGTCCGCTCGCGATAAAACTGAAATTCAAGATGGCTACAAACTAGAAGTCAGGCGATGCGTTATGACGTTCATTTAGGGATGTACTCTAGTGTAAATTCACACGACTCCTAGGAAGACCATGTAATTATGATACGATTTCGTGTATAAATAAAGATTGATGATGACCATTTAATTTTTGTCGGAAGGGGAGGGAGGGGAGGGGGGGGGGTTGGGGCAATTTCTTCTGAGTGTGATTTTTTTTTTCAGCATCACTATTTGCAAGAATTTTTTTTACCAAAATGCTTGAATTTTTTTTTCACGTGCTTTCTTGTGCACTATTATTTTCTCTTAAATTTCTTCTGCAGGAATTTTTTTTTGGTAATTGCTCACTCCCCTCCCCCCACAAAAACTAAATTGTCCGTCCCTCACCGTGTTTTGTTTCATATTGTGTGACAAATCAAGTAAATCATGCTGCGACACTTATAGTGTCTGGTTCATAAGTGTAAATATCCGGTCTCGATTGCGAAACCGTCACACGAAAACTCGAAAAAAAAAATCACTTTGCTTTTCGGTAAGTTTGAAAGAAAAATTAACAACTTCTCGTTATATTTTTTCACACCCGAAGAGAAAAGCTCAATTTATCTGCAAGATCTCGTAAGTTCGCGAACGTGACCGCTTTGCGTTTTCTCGTGCCGGCGTCATGCCCGCGGTTGGTCCAAACCGTGTAGGACGAGAACTGCGAGAAGAGTATTCCTTCCAATCTTGATTTTAGAGGGTGGTAAAGGGTTTTTTCGTGAGCCGTGAAAGGCCTTTTTTTCCGCCGTGAATTGTGAAATGGCTATTTTTTTTCTCGTGAAACGTGATTTGGTTACATAACCCGTAAACCGTGAATCGACTTTTTTTCATGAGCACTGCAAAATGACTGTTGTTTTTTCTCGTGAAATGCTACTGTAAACCGTGATTCTTTCTTCCTCCCAAAACATTATCCAGTAAGGACCAGTAAGCGTTTAACTACGCCGGTGGTAAATTGCGTGTCGAATGCATGACCGTGACCGATCGTCATTCTGGACCCCAAATCACTCTACGAGGTTAGGTAATTTTACACAACATCAGCAAAACAAAGGACTCAGCTTTCTTTTTACATCAGGAAGAACGAGGAGTGAACGGTCGATGAAGACAACAAACAAAGCTGTACTTTCGATGTAATTTAATTAGCAAAAAGTAAGGAATTTTTTTTCGTGAAATGGCCATTTTATTCTCCGTGAAACGTGAAATGACAATTTTATTTTTCGTGAAACGTGATCTAGACCCCCCCCCCCCCCCCCCCTTTACCACCCTCATTTTAGATGGCTGTACGAGATTAGAAAGGCGGCGCTCCGTCGTCACCCGCGATATCTTTAAGTTGAGAATTTATAATAATCCAAAATTTAAAATACCAACTATTAAAAAGAAAAAATCACCAAAAAAATTAACTCATCTTGGAAAAATTGGGAATCTTGCAAAAATTCAAGAAAAACTTTATGGCGGGGTGGCATCCCCCCCCCCCCCCTTGTACACCCGAGAGTTAATCGGTACATAAGTTACAATATTACAAGGAATTTCCCGTTTGCTTACCTCTATGTAACATCGACGTGCATTGAAAAGGGAGTGGAAAAAATTCATCTGTCCACTGTTAACGGCCGCAAACCC
Organism: Cladopsammia gracilis; assembly: GCA_022457155.1. Lineage (NCBI taxonomy): Eukaryota > Metazoa > Cnidaria > Anthozoa > Scleractinia > Dendrophylliidae > Cladopsammia > Cladopsammia gracilis. Next base: position 978,068 of record JAJGOT010000127.1, on the reverse strand, counting down.
CCTCGGAACGAAAAAGCGTAGCGTGTAAATCGTCGTTACTTATGCCAACTTTTTTTAAGTAATGCTATATTTTTTTCTTTTTTCTGCAACTTGGGTGGGGTAAATGCGTTATCTCCGCAATTATTTTTTAGTATTTTTTTTTTTATCTCCGCAATTATCAGTCATTAATTTAAATGCTTTTTGTCACTACATAGTCTGTATGACTGCTCTGCTCTGCAGTCCGAATAGGGCGTTCGCTCAATACACTGAGATATGCAGGTTCCTTGATGATGATGCTGTGATAACATGAGAAAATCTCTGTCCCCCTTCCAACTGAATCGTGCTATCATTTTTCGCATTGATTCTGAATTGCTACAAATGAGCCGCCGCAAAACGTCTTTTTCCTTGCTTTTCACGCTAATAAGGATAACACATGTCAAATTGAACAAAGGAAACTCGGGTTTCATTCTCAGTGGCAAGAGTTCCATTGTAAGTGTTCGGTTAGTACAGGTTTTTGACATTGACAAATGACTATTTATTCCATGTCCGCTTTAATAATTGAGGTGTTCGCTTAAAAGAGGCAGTTTTTACAGTAAACATGGGAACAAAATTTTGGGACATCGACAATACAGGTTTGACTGTATTTTTTTTCTTCCACAAAACTTCACTAGTTTCTGGTGTACTTTAAAAAAAGAAGTGCTCACATTCGTCGTTCGTGCTCACTTTCGGCGCGGTCGCACGAAGGAATTTGTTATCCTAGGAAGACGAATTTTTCACACGGTACCACAGGCAGCCCAAGCGGTAGTGATTTTAATACGTGTGGTGATTTTCTCACTTATCTGCCATGTGCTTCTAGCCTCCACGTGCAAATGTCCATAGTAGCCATGTTATAGTCTTTTGACCATGGCGTTCAAAATACCCTTTATAAAGTCCAGCAAGTCCTTTTCACATGGGTACTTTGATGTTTTGTTCTTCAAGTTTTTCTATGGCGCAAGAAAATGGCAAATAGATGTGTCGCGCGGAAGCGCTGACCTTGGTTTGCATAATTAATACCTTTCCGCTCTCCCTACGTTTCTTAGGAAGAAAGGGGAAACTGTTCGCAGTCATGTTTAGTTTTTTGTGATCTCCAGTTTTCATGTTAGGAATGAGAAAAAATAAAATTGTGCATGGTTCATTTGATTAGAAGCTTGTATACTTGTTGGCTGTGTTTGATAAAAAATCTAATTAACTAACCGCTACAAAACTGATTTTAAACTACACACAGAAAGATTTGACTATAGATCTATCGAAACTCCTTATAATGTTCCAAAAAAGTCAATGAGTGTAAGAAAGAATGTTAATGTTCAAATGAAGATGTGAGGGACACTTACTGGCGATAAAAGTGAAACTAGACCCTATTTTAGAGATTCCCTATTTTAGAGATTCCCCATTTTAGAGATTCCCCATTTTAGAGATTCCCTATTTTAGAGATTCCCCATTTTAGAGATTCCCTATTTTAGAGATTCCCCATTTTAGAGATTCCCTATTTTAGAGATTCCCCATTTTAGAGATTCCCCATTTTAGAGATTCCCCGTTCCCCGTTCCCCGTTCCCCGTTCCCCATTCCCCGTTCCCCGATTCCCCGTTCCCTATTTTAGAACTAGCCATAGCGCGGCACCCCTAAAGGTAACCAAAGCCGAGGTTTTGCGTTCTTGCTCGAGGTAAGCTGTTTACTTATTACGCAGAGTTTTCATGCAAACACAATTTTATCATTCGCTGGAAGAAGTCATGGAAACTACCGGAAAATATGGATTACGAAATCCTTTAGCTTGCGACCGCTGACCAATGTTTTTGTTGAAGTTAATCGCCCCGTCCGGGCCTCGTTTAATTTTGCGTCAAATTTCCCACTATGTAGCACGAGGGAGGAAAGATTGCGTGACAAGCCCTAAGGATGTCTACATTGGACTATGACTATGCGGAGCTAACCCCTCCTCGTCGTATACCCGGGGGCATAAAACATTACAAGCTAAGCAATGGAAAACGACGAATTCTGTACTATTTACAGCCATGCTCCATCACGCGTGACCAGTAATCCAGAGAATGAAATGAACATTTGAATATTTCTTTGTAACGTCCGAGATTTGAATGAAATCTTGAAGATCTCTGTGGAAAACACTTTGAAAGTCACGAATTAACGGAAAATAACTTCGCTGCACGCATAAAAAAACCTAATATTGTTCGGATATGTAACATTTCAAACAAAATGATATTTTGTTGCTCTTTGTTTCCGAAAATGCGGTAAAATTCTCACGGGAATTCCGAATCTCGGAATGAATTTTCAAAACCGACGCGTAATCTTGAAAACTCCATTCAATTTTCAAAAATACTGGTCACGCGTGACGGAGCATGGCTGTAGTACTATATTTATATTTAACACAAATTCATGCTTATTATTCAAACAATTCACTTACATTTTTGGGAAAATATATACAAAAAAACAGTAATCATAACATAGCCTATTGACAATCATAAGTATTGACACTACACTGTATTTGATGAGTAACATCGCAGCACTTCACTGGCTCTCAGCTATTTCTAGTTTTAAGTTACCTAAACTGTGCTTAAATTAAACAATGCTGTATGGAACCTAAATGTTAAAGAACTTAGAATTTACTATTTTTTAGAAGTTGATTTAGGCGTGAACCGAAAGTTGTATCGGCCTGCATGCATGTTCAATTGATGTTGTTCACTAGTAGGAATAATAACATTATACTGAAAGAAAACGAATACAGCTCGAGTGCACGGTCGATGCTTCCAGTGGCAACATATAGTGATGCTGTCACAAAACTGTTCAGTTCTACAGCTCTTAAGAGACAGACTTGAGCATGACTGATCAAAAGTTATTTTACAGCACGTTTAAGGTGGCTCCTAATAGTTTAAACATTTCATTACAACTTCTATTTCGTTGGAATCACCTTAAACATACTTTTTTGGTTCACAAATAGAATCATTCAACTAAAATATTCGAATACAATAATTATATCGATGTACATTATATGGTATTGGGAACTACAGGTGCATCCCCTAAGAGTAGGGGTATCCCCATGGGAGGGTTCCAGGGGGGTCATGAATCCCCCTTCTGGTGCTTTTTAACGTTGATGACACTTGAACATTCATTTTGAATGTCTGTGGAATAAAACTGATTTCAGACGAGATGGACCCCACTTCCTCCCCTTGCAAAAAGGCTGGTGATGCCCCTGAATAGAATTTGAATGCATTTTTACCTCGTTAATATGGCCTTTTCATATCAAATGTAGATGTAATTTTTATGGCAGAGTGGTGAGAAGTGGGTCCCGGGGCGGGGACTCCCATATAAAAATGACGGGGATGCTTGTCGTACCTTTCAGGGGTCAAAATTTGCAGATTGGTACCGCTGAGGGTGCTACAATCTAAAATGACCGCCGCTAGAATTATTGCAGCACCTTTTTGGGGGTATTTAGCCGAAAAAATACGACAGAATACCGTATGACTTGTTAAGTATCGAAAATTTCCGACGAGCACCCCCGTCATTTTTCGTAGATCCTCCTTTGCAGATTTTTTCTTCTATTTTAAACACAAAACACGTTTCTGTTGGAGAAGAATATAAAGCTTGGGGGGGAGGGTGGGGGTGGGGGGATGAAGATATTGAAACTCGAAGCTTGAAATTTTAGCAGTCCCCCTCGCTAACGGTTCAATTTTTTAGGAGCCCCCTTGTCCCCCTCCCCCTTGTCATATTAAATGAACGTTCCCAAAGCAGGAGACCAATCCATATATTTGTGCTTACGCTTATGTCAGACCCATTTTCACTGGACATCAGCGCTGTTATATGCTTCCGCTTCCACCACGGTCAAACGTCCGAGGCGTTTTACGTTTTACTTAGTGGGATTTTATTTAATATTAAATGAAAATATCGGCAAGGATGTACAAAACAAAATTAGTTGACATTACTATCTTTTATTTTTCTCAAAATTATGAGCTTTTTCTATTGAAAACTGACCAAAACTCTTTGCACCTGATCAAAATTAAGTGTTGGCAAATCGCGCCAACAATTCTGCAGTTCACATTTTTTTTAAACGCTTAGAACTTTTTTTAGTAAACTTTCAAAACGTTTGCCGGTAAATTGACAGTATTGGCAATATATTAAACTTTAAACAGTGAAAATGACAACCTTAACTTTTAAGTACTTTGCTTACTTTTGCAAATTTTTCCCGTTTGACCGCGGTTAAACTTCCGCTTATTTGACTCGATTTGGTCGAGTCAAAGTAGTCCGTTCCAGGCTCTCAGATGGTGGGGGTGAGCGAAAAATGTTAGAAGCTCATGTTGGAGCGAGTGAAGAAAAAACGAGAGAGTGAGGGGGTGGGGGGGGGGGGGGGGGGGGGGGAGAGGCGCTCAGACATCCCATCACATGGCCAGACAATCGTCCATTTTGTTCTGTCCAAAGTATATAATTGCTTCCTTTAAGAAACAAAACAACATAGCAATTAATTAAAAAGTGAGGAGCTATTTCTCGGTCAATTTGGATATATGGAAAGGGAGGTGGGTGGGACGGAGCAGCACCGTGTTTCACGGAGACAATTCATAAAAGGTTATCAGCTCTCTCCCTCTCCTCTTTGCAGTAAAAAGCGTCTGGGAGCTAGGAAATGCGGCTGTATTCGTACAGATATAAACAGTTGGCTATTTAAAACAAGTCTTGTGAGACCATGTTTAGTTCAGTAAGTCTTCGTCAACCAAGGGTATCTATCCTGTCTATCCTTGTAGCTTTTGAATACATCTATAAGGTCAATTTTGCGAGAACACTGACCTCACGAATTATTAATCCATTATGCTAAATCTGTGCACGTTTTTCTTAAAGGCGCTGTTACACCAGGCAATGTTTCGTGCAACTTGTCTCGCAATTTTGTTGCGACACAAGTTGCATGAAAAATTGCCCAGTGTAACATACCCCGCAACAAACATTTCTCGCGATTTTTTTGTTGCCGCAATCGTTGCGAGAAGTAGAAGTCGGTTCTACTTTTCGCAACGATTCTCGCCACGCCGCAACGAATTTTTCAAGCGTTGCGTAGTGTAACACGTTGCCTGCAACTTGTGTCGCAACGTTTTGTGACTTTAGCCAATGAAATTGCTCCTTTCACCGTCGGGCGAGACAAATTGCAAGAAACATTGCCTAGTGTAACACCCTCCAGGCAACTCGTCTCGCAGCATCGCAACGCACGGTTTTTAGTTGTTGCGAGACAAGTTGCACGAAATATTGCCTAGTGTAACAGCGCCTTAAGGCCCAGTTCAAACGTCGAACTTCACATGTGCCGAACCTAATGCAAATGAGAAAAATCTATTGTTCTTGCTTTAGATTCAGCACATGCGAAGTTCGACGTTTGAACCGGGTCTTAAATATTTTGTGCATGGAAACATGATTTTTCTGGGTAATTGCTTCCACGGAGAATTGTGGAATATTTCTTTAAAAATAAAATCCTATTTGAATTGCATATGCATTAGATTAAATAACAATTCATTATTAACTTTTTTCTTCGCACCTTCGCTACGAGGAAAGCGACTGAGGAGACTGAAGGGGTTTCATGACATATAATTCCAGATTGCAAACGAAACTTCAATGCTGTTCAAGATGCGGAATTAACAAAGTCATCTGCCCTAGCATGCAGACCACAACATTTTCTGAAGTAAAGATTTATTTTGTCGACACGTGGATGAATGACGATAACTTTGAAACGTCTTCTGCAACAACGTACTTTCGGTAAGAAAAATATGATATTGTTATATAGTTTTCTTGCAGCATTTATTGAGGTTTTTAAAGCAATTGCTTATAAACGGTCGGATGGTCCAGTTTACACTCCATGCTATTGATATTCTACTTTGCCGTTAGTCTGCAACTAAACTTTCAGCAGCCATATTTACTACGCACTTCTGATTTGCCGACCGTTGTATATGGTTTGAGATTCACACATACTGACGCGATGCAGCAATTTTATTCTGCATGGTCAATTTACACTGGACGCTATAAGATGCTATTTAGTTAGTGTACAACTAAAATTCCAGCCATGTTTAACAATTTTCTCTTTAATAATCGGGTGTATAGTAAATAACCGTTGTATGGTTTGAGCGGATACACACGACTGACGCGATATACAGCAGTTTTATCAGTTAGGTACATAGTATCTGTTTTGTTTCTATTTTAAAGTATGGCAAAATAAATCGCAGTTCGCAGTTTTAAATTGTATTTTTGTGTATTTTTCCAGAATATAATGTATTTAGTAACCTGTTCAAACCGTTTTTCAATCCGATCAGGGAAAACGTTTTTGTCGGCCGAACTTTTCGCATTTACACGGCCTCCATTAAATTTGCATGTTCCTAAAGTTCCCAAACATGCCGAGCAAAAATGACATCAGAGACTTAAAAATTCCTCTCTCACAATCACAATTAAGCAACAATCCGTGTAATAAGTAGGCAATTCTCTATTGTTCCGATGCATTTAGCTTTCCCCACATAAGGATGTTTAGATTTTCGTACTGAGAATACGTCAACCTATGGACAACATGGTTTTGAAATAAATTTTCTGAAACTTTATTTTAAAGCGATGTTTCTTTTGTGTTACAAGATTTCATCCAATCGTGAGATTCCAAAACAATGGCCAAGAAAGGCCCAGTTCAAACGTCGAACTTCACATGTGCCGAACCTAATGCAAATTGGCAAGAACAATAGATTTTGCTCATTTGCATTAGGTTCGGCACATGTGAAGTTCGACGTTTGAACTGGGCCAAAGACTTCTAATTTTCCATGTTTCATAGAATTTTCATTAGAAATCACTGACAATAGTTTTCACTAAAAGGGAATCAATTAGTAAACTAGAGATAAATAAATGCGTTGCCTGATGAAGTTATGGTAGATTTTCATGTTTTAGCCAATGAGGTCACATGTAAATAAAACTAATTTTCACATGAAAGGTTGTGCACCGAGCCTCACTCTGATAACGAGACAAAAAGCAACTCGGAAATGGCCTTTTCCTCTGCACGTACGTTTGTTATTTTGAACATTTCTTTGCCGTTCACTGCAAAACAAAACAATCATGATACAGTTAGTGTGATTTATTATGGGCTTTATTGACTATATTCTCTATTTTCCAACCCTCCATAATACTTTGTTTGCCCCCAAATTTTTCTTAAACTATTTTTGCATTCCTCCCAAGAGCATTTGAAAACAATAGTTTATGCAAATTTTTTCTTTGGGGGGGGGGGGGGGGAGGCAAACAAAGCGTATTATTATACATTGGTGTCACTAGCTCGATTTTGATTGGCTATAAGCACGCAGCTAATTATTGCTTGCTGTTTCTGTTACGTCATACCTACATACCATGAATTTTATATATGTAGAAGTGACGTCATACCTACAGACAATAGTTTTATGCTGTGCATTAATCACTTTTTTGTGCGCGCTCTTGTCTTTACAAGTGCAGCTCAGGAATATGCATAATAAAACAATTATTGGATTCGGTTTTCGCATGATGGCGATAATTATCAAGGCCTCAGTTTATGTTATCCGCCTCAGTCTTCGGCTTCGGCAGATAGCACAAACTTTGGCCTTGATAATTATCGCTATCATGCTCAACCTCATCCAATAATTGTTAATTATCAGTGGGGAATTGAGAAATAGAGAATAAAGATGATGATGATGATGATGATGATGATGATGATGATGATGATGATGATGATGATGATGATGATGATAATGATGAACAGCAACAACTCCGAAGAGAGGAATTTTTGAGTCTCTGAGAGGGAATGGGCAAATAGTTTGATAGCCACTAGCGACATAACGCCGACATTTACGTCGTTTAGGGTTTAGTCTCAGTGGGAGCTACAATTAGCCTAGGATCGGACGCTTATAATCGACATAATCATAATCATAATAATTCATCTCTCTCTCTCCTTCTTTCCAGGCATTAAAATGTCAGACAGATGCGGAATGGAAGGACGTGGCGGACACCATCAACCTCATCATAAATTGCTTCAGAAGGTGAGATTTGAAAAAGCATATTATGTTTAGATGTAGGTCTACAACGAATAGTTTCATATGACTCTCAGAAACAGTCGAGCGAGAAAAACACGCAACAGCGCCGAAAAAGTCGCCTGTCGCGAGGAGACGTGACTCGCAGGCGACTTCAGTTCCCTGCGTGAAAAAATAGACGACAACTCTCCGCCTAGAATCGCCTCCAACGAGTAGGCGCGATTCGCTCGGGTGTTTCGCCCTCGCGACTGTCGCTGGAAGAAATAAGACAGACTAATCGTTGTTTGGAAAAATTAAACGGGTAAAAAAGATGATATCTTTTGTCCCAGTCCCGTTAAACTTTTGGTCTACGATTCTTTAGTTAGATGGACACATTACCCACGGCAGCGATACTTACATGATAGTTTTCTATTTTAGGTTAAACACAGAAATGAGAAATCATAGCAGAACTTCCATCAACCTCGATATGATAATGTTTAAAGAGGTGAGTTGATTGATAAGCTTTAATAGATATCTTCCGTAACCGTCTGTAGTTGGGGGTTAAAAAAAAATTAAAATTGAGTTGATAAGATAAATTAGCCACCGGAAGGAGATTCAAAAGTGACGTTTCGAGCGCTACCCTTCGTCATTCGCATTCCATGGCCATTCCATTCCATTTGCGAAGCGACAACCCTTTGAATCAGTGGCCAATTTACTTAAGTTATTACAGTCAAAATACTCAGCGCGTTCCGCTTATTATTTGGGAATGACTTTCATTAATTGGGAACGGATGGCATTATTGAAATCAAAATTCAGGTTTTAAATTGATTATTGAAATCTTCCAACGGTAGCCTCATTCGAAATAACGAATGCTGATTGGTTTGTTATTGACACTGATCAGGGGCGTGCAAAGCAGGCAACAGTTGGCGGCTTGACACATCTGACCTATTTCTGTTCGCTCAACAAAAATTCATCACAGAGTATTTGTTTGACGTAAATAAGCTCTGCATTTACAAAACTCCGAAGAAGAATTCTTAAAATGGTAGTTTGCTGGTACTGAAAGAGAAATTTTCACCGAAAGTGAAGAAAATTTCCTATGAAGTCCAAGCGATTGAATTCTCTGAAACCAACAGCGACGAACGGTTGCGTATTTCGCCTGTGAACTTTTGACCCATGTCAGTAAATAAACCAATCAACATTCGTTATTTCGAATGAGGCTACCGTTGGAAGATTCCAATAATCAATTTAAAACGTGAATTTTGATTTCAATAATGCCATTCGTTCCCGATTAATGAAAGTCATTCCCAAATAATAACCGGAAAGCGCTGAGTATTTTGACTGTAACTCAGTTGCTAAAAAAGATAATTCGTGTCTACCTTTTTGATATCCAAGACATGATGGCATTTATTGATGTATTTTGGTTTTATTTCTATGCAGGATACAAGGAAACTATAAATACATTGTGTCAGAATCAAGCAAGGGAGAAAAACGACAACCAATACAACTTAAACAAAGAAAAAGGTAGAGAAATTAGTTTTACTTTAAACGCAGCTCAAAGATTACCTTTATTTTCAATTTTTATTGCCGCCAAATTCGAGCACAATTTTCTTAGTTCAGTCGAGATACAGTGCAACACAGATATAACAAAATTCGCCGCGTGGTTTAATAAACAAATTCCAGTATCAACGGAAAATGATGGCACAAAGAGTATAACTTCATTGTTTCATCCATACATTTCTCGTTAACAACAAAAAATATAGATATATATCCAAGAAACAGTTAGGCAATTTCAACTTTAAGGATTAATGTTAAAGAAGAATCACAAATTCTCAATTAACATTTGCAAAGCGTTGTCACTTTTGCTGAGAGCAACTTGTCGTGAGTTGCCAGCAATTAAGATGTCATTTCAAGCCCTAACTAGATACTTTTAAATGTTTCTCATTCGCCTTGTGTCAAATTGTTATAACGCACTTGAAATTTCTAGACATGTTTTAACAAATCCAGTTAGATATACATGCATACATACACTTTATTGTGCCTTCCTGAGAAGAGCTTTCAAGTTTGTTGTGTTTAATTTAACGACAAGTTTCTAAATATAATGTAATAATCATTTCAGTTCAGAAGCATTGGAACGGAAAAAAAATAAAATTATATTTTTTACTGTCTATAGCACTAAAAAAATTCTTATTCTGACAACTATTTGAATTTACGACGCCAAACTACTGATAAATACAACCATTAGGTTACCGCAGGAATATACAACAGATTCCTAGCCATCTGATCGGCTGTCTTTTTCATGACTTGGAATAAAGTAGAGAAGACTTTAGTATAAAAGAGTAGAGTAGATCAGAACAGTGGAGTAGACAACCGTAGCGTAGTGAAGATTATTTAAACAAGGTCAAAGATGTTTAACTACCTACAGAGACTTGTGCTGAAAATGTTCACATGTTCATCACCTCATACCAAAGGGCAGGATTAATGTACTTTAAAGGGGCGTTGTCACGCAGATTTTGCTGTGTTTTGGTCAAAATACACTAACACCAAGAAGATAATATCAAGTGATTTCTTCAAGGAAGAACAGACCGTAATAAGTTTTTCTGCGATTTTTCCACAACTCTTGTGACGAACTTAAAAAAAATGGCCATTTTTTTCAAGTTGCAATCCATTTCCATCCTGGCGATCTGCAGCCAAAGATAACGAATACTAGTTTCCCTGCACTGGTAGAAGATTTGTTAACAAAACTGGACCATTATTTTAAGGTTTCCATTGAAACAAATATGTTTTTTGGCTATTCAAATTGATACTAAAAATAGCTGAGAGTGTCCCTTTAACTTCAAACATGCTTGACACAATTTTTAGGGTATACGGTACATGTCACACGGTATACAGTACATGCTACCACATACACAGTACAGGAACACGGTACATGATACACGGTACAAAATACACGATGCATACTTACATGGGTATGCGGCTGTCTTGGGGGAAACCTCATTGACAGTTCAGGGTGCTTGTCGACCCTGCCCTGCATAGACAAATGCATGATGCGTGATGCATGCTCTGTGATGCATGATGCGTTATACGTGATGCGTGATACCTGATGCGTTATGCGTTATACACAATGCCTAAAGCGTAATGCTTGCTGTGTGATGCGTGACCCTCGGGACACGGTACTTGCTACAAGGTATACGGTATACGGCACATTGTATACGGTAAACGTTGCATGGTATACGGTACACGGTACACGCTACTGCATACACAGTACATGGTACACGGCACATGCTTACATGGGTATGCGGTTGTCTTGGGGGAAACCTCAATGATACCTCAGGGTGCTTGTCGACCCTGCCCTGCATAGACAAATGCATGATGCGTGATGCATGCTCTGTGAGGCATGATGCGTTATACGTGATGCGTGGTACCTGATGCGTTATGCGTTATACGCAATGCCTAAAGCGTAATGCTTGCTGCGTGATGCGTGACCCTCGGGACACGGTACTTGCTACAAGGTATACGGTATACGGCGCATTGTATACGGTAAACGTTGCATGGTATACGGTACACAGTACACGCTACTGCATACACAGTACATGGTACACGGTACATGCTATACAGCACACAATACACGGTTCACGATACACAGTACATGCTTACATGGGTATGCGGTTGTCTTGGGGGAAACCTCAATGATACCTTAGGGTGCTTGTCGACCCTGCCCTGCATAGACAAATGCGTGATGCATGATGCCTGCTCTGTGATGCATGCAGATGCGTAATACATAATACTGCCGCAAAAGAGTTTTATTGTGTGATTTCCGGCTTGCTCAAGTTTGGTGTTGACAAATGGTTGCTTATCAACTTACAGGTATGTCGATCGAGCTGCTTAGTATATTCTGTGCAAGGCATAAAACAGCTTCTTCTGTGTTTAGCTAAAGCAATAGAGCCTTAGATAACCCATTCTGGGTTCAAGGAAGGCGAATTCTAGACTGATTTATCTTCGGTGAACGTTTTGCTATGAACCGTATCGTTTGACATGCTATAACAGGTCATTATTTGTGTACTATAACAGGTCATTATTTGTGTACTTTCCAAATGTTGTTAATTTCATTGCAAAGCGTTCACTTTTGCTGAGAGCAACTTGTCGTGAGTTGCCAGCAATTAAGATGTCATTTCAAGCCCTAACTAGATACTTATAAATGTTTTTCATTCGCCTTGTGTCAAATTGTTATAACGCACTTGAAATTTCTGGAGACATGTTTTAACAAATCCAGTTAGATATACATGCATACATACACTTTATTGTGCCTTCCTGAGAAGGGCTTTCAAGTTTGTTGTGTTTAATTTAACGACAAGTTTCTAAATATAATGTAATAATCATTTCAGTTCAAAAGCATTGGAACGGAAAAAAATAAAATTATATTTTTTACTGCCTATAGCACTAAAAGAATTCTTATTCTGACAACTATTTGAATTTACGACGCCAAACTACTGATAAATGCAACCATTAGGTTACCGCAGGAATATGCAACAGATTCCTAGCCATCTGATCGGCTGTCTTTTTCATGACTTGGAATAAAGTAGAGAAGACTTTAGTATAAAAGAGTAGAGTAGATCAGAACAGTGGAGTAGACAACCGTAGCGTAGTGAAGATGATTTAAACAAGGTCAAAGATGTTTAACTACCTACAGAGACTTGTGCTGAAAATGTTCACATGTTCATCACCTCATACCAAAGGGCAGGATTAATGTACTTTAAAGGGGCGTTGTCACGCAGATTTTGCTGTGTTTTGGTCAAAATACACTAACACCAAGAAGATAATATCAAGTGATTTCTTCAAGGAAGAACAGACCGTAATAAGTTTTTCTGCGATTTTTCCACAACTCTTGTGACGAACTTAAAAAAAATGGCCATTTTTTTCAAGTTGCAATCCATTTCCATCCTGGCGATCTGCAGCCAAAGATAACGAATACTAGTTTCCCTGCACTGGTAGAAGATTTGTTAACAAAACTGGACCATTATTTTAAGGTTTCCATTGAAACAAATATGTTTTTTGGCTATTCAAATTGATACTAAAAATAGCTGAGAGTGTCCCTTTAACTTCAAACATGCTTGACACAATTTTTAGGGTATACGGTACATGTCACACGGTATACAGTACATGCTACCACATACACAGTACAGGAACACGGTACATGATACACGGTACAAAATACACGATGCATACTTACATGGGTATGCGGCTGTCTTGGGGGAAACCTCATTGACAGTTCAGGGTGCTTGTCGACCCTGCCCTGCATAGACAAATGCATGATGCGTGATGCATGCTCTGTGATGCATGATGCGTTATACGTGATGCGTGATACCTGATGCGTTATGCGTTATACACAATGCCTAAAGCGTAATGCTTGCTGTGTGATGCGTGACCCTCGGGACACGGTACTTGCTACAAGGTATACGGTATACGGCACATTGTATACGGTAAACGTTGCATGGTATACGGTACACGGTACACGCTACTACATACACAGTACATGGTACACGGCACATGCTTACATGGGTATGCGGTTGTCTTGGGGGAAACCTCAATGATACCTCAGGGTGCTTGTCGACCCTGCCCTGCATAGACAAATGCATGATGCGTGATGCATGCTCTGTGAGGCATGATGCGTTATACGTGATGCGTGGTACCTGATGCGTTATGCGTTATACGCAATGCCTAAAGCGTAATGCTTGCTGCGTGATGCGTGACCCTCGGGACACGGTACTTGCTACAAGGTATACGGTATACGGCGCATTGTATACGGTAAACGTTGCATGGTATACGGTACACAGTACACGCTACTGCATACACAGTACATGGTACACGGTACATGCTATACAGCACACAATACACGGTTCACGATACACAGTACATGCTTACATGGGTATGCGGTTGTCTTGGGGGAAACCTCAATGATACCTTAGGGTGCTTGTCGACCCTGCCCTGCATAGACAAATGCGTGATGCATGATGCCTGCTCTGTGATGCATGCAGATGCGTAATACATAATACTGCCGCAAAAGAGTTTTATTGTGTGATTTCCGGCTTGCTCAAGTTTGGTGTTGACAAATGGTTGCTTATCAACTTACAGGTATGTCGATCGAGCTGCTTAGTATATTCTGTGCAAGGCATAAAACAGCTTCTTCTGTGTTTAGCTAAAGCAATAGAGCCTTAGATAACCCATTCTGGGTTCAAGGAAGGCGAATTCTAGACTGATTTATCTTCGGTGAACGTTTTGCTATGAACCGTATCGTTTGACATGCTATAACAGGTCATTATTTGTGTACTATAACAGGTCATTATTTGTGTACTTTCCAAATGTTGTTAATTTCATTGCAAAGCGTTCACTTTTGCTGAGAGCAACTTGTCGTGAGTTGCCAGCAATTAAGATGTCATTTCAAGCCCTAACTAGATACTTATAAATGTTTTTCATTCGCCTTGTGTCAAATTGTTATAACGCACTTGAAATTTCTGGAGACATGTTTTAACAAATCCAGTTAGATATACATGCATACATACACTTTATTGTGCCTTCCTGAGAAGGGCTTTCAAGTTTGTTGTGTTTAATTTAACGACAAGTTTCTAAATATAATGTAATAATCATTTCAGTTCAAAAGCATTGGAACGGAAAAAAATAAAATTATATTTTTTACTGCCTATAGCACTAAAAGAATTCTTATTCTGACAACTATTTGAATTTACGACGCCAAACTACTGATAAATGCAACCATTAGGTTACCGCAGGAATATGCAACAGATTCCTAGCCATCTGATCGGCTGTCTTTTTCATGACTTGGAATAAAGTAGAGAAGACTTTAGTATAAAAGAGTAGAGTAGATCAGAACAGTGGAGTAGACAACCGTAGCGTAGTGAAGATGATTTAAACAAGGTCAAAGATGTTTAACTACCTACAGAGACTTGTGCTGAAAATGTTCACATGTTCATCACCTCATACCAAAGGGCAGGATTAATGTACTTTAAAGGGGCGTTGTCACGCAGATTTTGCTGTGTTTTGGTCAAAATACACTAACACCAAGAAGATAATATCAAGTGATTTCTTCAAGGAAGAACAGACCGTAATAAGTTTTTCTGCGATTTTTCCACAACTCTTGTGACGAACTTAAAAAAAATGGCCATTTTTTTCAAGTTGCAATCCATTTCCATCCTGGCGATCTGCAGCCAAAGATAACGAATACTAGTTTCCCTGCACTGGTAGAAGATTTGTTAACAAAACTGGACCATTATTTTAAGGTTTCCATTGAAACAAATATGTTTTTTGGCTATTCAAATTGATACTAAAAATAGCTGAGAGTGTCCCTTTAACTTCAAACATGCTTGACACAATTTTTAGGGTATACGGTACATGTCACACGGTATACAGTACATGCTACCACATACACAGTACAGGAACACGGTACATGATACACGGTACAAAATACACGATGCATACTTACATGGGTATGCGGCTGTCTTGGGGGAAACCTCATTGACAGTTCAGGGTGCTTGTCGACCCTGCCCTGCATAGACAAATGCATGATGCGTGATGCATGCTCTGTGATGCATGATGCGTTATACGTGATGCGTGATACCTGATGCGTTATGCGTTATACACAATGCCTAAAGCGTAATGCTTGCTGTGTGATGCGTGACCCTCGGGACACGGTACTTGCTACAAGGTATACGGTATACGGCACATTGTATACGGTAAACGTTGCATGGTATACGGTACACGGTACACGCTACTGCATACACAGTACATGGTACACGGCACATGCTTACATGGGTATGCGGTTGTCTTGGGGGAAACCTCAATGATACCTCAGGGTGCTTGCCGACCCTGCCCTGCATAGACAAATGCATGATGCGTGATGCATGCTCTGTGAGGCATGATGCGTTATACGTGATGCGTGGTACCTGATGCGTTATGCGTTATACGCAATGCCTAAAGCGTAATGCTTGCTGCGTGATGCGTGACCCTCGGGACACGGTACTTGCTACAAGGTATACGGTATACGGCGCATTGTATACGGTAAACGTTGCATGGTATACGGTACACAGTACACGCTACTGCATACACAGTACATGGTACACGGTACATGCTATACAGCACACAATACACGGTTCACGATACACAGTACATGCTTACATGGGTATGCGGTTGTCTTGGGGGAAACCTCAATGATACCTTAGGGTGCTTGTCGACCCTGCCCTGCGTAGACAAATGCGTGATGCATGATGCCTGCTCTGTGATGCATGCAGATGCGTAATACATAATACTGCCGCAAAAGAGTTTTATTGTGTGATTTCCGGCTTGCTCAAGTTTGGTGTTGACAAATGGTTGCTTATCAACTTACAGGTATGTCGATCGAGCTGCTTAGTATATTCTGTGCAAGGCATAAAACAGCTTCTTCTGTGTTTAGCTAAAGCAATAGAGCCTTAGATAACCCATTCTGGGTTCAAGGAAGGCGAATTCTAGACTGATTTATCTTCGGTGAACGTTTTGCTATGAACCGTATCGTTTGACATGCTATAACAGGTCATTATTTGTGTACTATAACAGGTCATTATTTGTGTACTTTCCAAATGTTGTTAATTTCATTGCAAAGCGTTCACTTTTGCTGAGAGCAACTTGTCGTGAGTTGCCAGCAATTAAGATGTCATTTCAAGCCCTAACTAGATACTTATAAATGTTTTTCATTCGCCTTGTGTCAAATTGTTATAACGCACTTGAAATTTCTGGAGACATGTTTTAACAAATCCAGTTAGATATACATGCATACATACACTTTATTGTGCCTTCCTGAGAAGGGCTTTCAAGTTTGTTGTGTTTAATTTAACGACAAGTTTCTAAATATAATGTAATAATCATTTCAGTTCAAAAGCATTGGAACGGAAAAAAATAAAATTATATTTTTTACTGCCTATAGCACTAAAAGAATTCTTATTCTGACAACTATTTGAATTTACGACGCCAAACTACTGATAAATGCAACCATTAGGTTACCGCAGGAATATGCAACAGATTCCTAGCCATCTGATCGGCTGTCTTTTTCATGACTTGGAATAAAGTAGAGAAGACTTTAGTATAAAAGAGTAGAGTAGATCAGAACAGTGGAGTAGACAACCGTAGCGTAGTGAAGATTATTTAAACAAGGTCAAAGATGTTTAACTACCTACAGAGACTTGTGCTGAAAATGTTCACATGTTCATCACCTCATACCAAAGGGCAGGATTAATGTACTTTAAAGGGGCGTTGTCACGCAGATTTTGCTGTGTTTTGGTCAAAATACACTAACACCAAGAAGATAATATCAAGTGATTTCTTCAAGGAAGAACAGACCGTAATAAGTTTTTCTGCGATTTTTCCACAACTCTTGTGACGAACTTAAAAAAAATGGCCATTTTTTTCAAGTTGCAATCCATTTCCATCCTGGCGATCTGCAGCCAAAGATAACGAATACTAGTTTCCCTGCACTGGTAGAAGATTTGTTAACAAAACTGGACCATTATTTTAAGGTTTCCATTGAAACAAATATGTTTTTTGGCTATTCAAATTGATACTAAAAATAGCTGAGAGTGTCCCTTTAACTTCAAACATGCTTGACACAATTTTTAGGGTATACGGTACATGTCACACGGTATACAGTACATGCTACCACATACACAGTACAGGAACACGGTACATGATACACGGTACAAAATACACGATGCATACTTACATGGGTATGCGGCTGTCTTGGGGGAAACCTCATTGACAGTTCAGGGTGCTTGTCGACCCTGCCCTGCATAGACAAATGCATGATGCGTGATGCATGCTCTGTGATGCATGATGCGTTATACGTGATGCGTGATACCTGATGCGTTATGCGTTATACACAATGCCTAAAGCGTAATGCTTGCTGTGTGATGCGTGACCCTCGGGACACGGTACTTGCTACAAGGTATACGGTATACGGCACATTGTATACGGTAAACGTTGCATGGTATACGGTACACGGTACACGCTACTGCATACACAGTACATGGTACACGGCACATGCTTACATGGGTATGCGGTTGTCTTGGGGGAAACCTCAATGATACCTCAGGGTGCTTGCCGACCCTGCCCTGCATAGACAAATGCATGATGCGTGATGCATGCTCTGTGAGGCATGATGCGTTATACGTGATGCGTGGTACCTGATGCGTTATGCGTTATACGCAATGCCTAAAGCGTAATGCTTGCTGCGTGATGCGTGACCCTCGGGACACGGTACTTGCTACAAGGTATACGGTATACGGCGCATTGTATACGGTAAACGTTGCATGGTATACGGTACACAGTACACGCTACTGCATACACAGTACATGGTACACGGTACATGCTATACAGCACACAATACACGGTTCACGATACACAGTACATGCTTACATGGGTATGCGGTTGTCTTGGGGGAAACCTCAATGATACCTTAGGGTGCTTGTCGACCCTGCCCTGCATAGACAAATGCGTGATGCATGATGCCTGCTCTGTGATGCATGCAGATGCGTAATACATAATACTGCCGCAAAAGAGTTTTATTGTGTGATTTCCGGCTTGCTCAAGTTTGGTGTTGACAAATGGTTGCTTATCAACTTACAGGTATGTCGATCGAGCTGCTTAGTATATTCTGTGCAAGGCATAAAACAGCTTCTTCTGTGTTTAGCTAAAGCAATAGAGCCTTAGATAACCCATTCTGGGTTCAAGGAAGGCGAATTCTAGACTGATTTATCTTCGGTGAACGTTTTGCTATGAACCGTATCGTTTGACATGCTAACAGGTCATTATTTGTGTACTTTCCAAATGTTGTTAATTTCATTGCAAAGCGTTCACTTTTGCCGAGGGCAACTTGTCGTGAGTTGCCAGCAATTAAGATGTCATTTCAAGCCCTAACTAGATACTTATAAATGTTTTTCATTCGCCTTGTGTCAAATTGTTATAACGCACTTGAAATTTCTGGAGACATGTTTTAACAAATCCAGTTAGATATACATGCATACATACACTTTATTGTGCCTTCCTGAGAAGAGCTTTCAAGTTTGTTGTGTTTAATTTAACGACAAGTTTCTAAATATAATGTAATAATCATTTCAGTTCAGAAGCATTGGAACGGAAGAAATAAAATTATATTTTTTACTGCCTTATAGCACTTAAAATTCTTATTCTGACAACTATTTCAATTTACGACGCCAAACTACAGATAAATACAACCATTGGTTACCGCAGAATATACAACAGATTCCTAGTCATCTGATCGGCTGTCTTTTTCATGACTTGGAATAAAGTAGAGAAGACTCTAGTATAAAAGAGTAGAGTAGATCAGAACAGTGGAGTAGACAACCGTAGCGTAGAGAAGATTATTTAAACAAGCGTCGAAGATGTTTAACTACCTACAGAGACTTGTGCTGAAAATGTTCACATGTTCATCACCTCATGACCAAAGGGCAGGATTAATGTACTTTAAAGTGGCATTGTCACGCAGATTTTGCTGTGTTTTGGTCAAAATACACTAAATATATGACAGAGTACCTTTGCTCAAACAAAAAATTGCTTTTAGAACACCAAGAAGATAATATGAAGTGATTTCTTTAAGGAAGAACAGATCGTAATAAGTTTTTTTGCGATTTTTCCACAACTCTTGTGACGAACTTGAAAAAAATTGGCCATTTTTTTCAAGTTGCAATCCATTTCCATCCTGGCCATCTGCAGCCAAAGATAACGAATACTAGTTTCTCTGCACTGGTAGAGTATTTGTTAACAGAACTGGACCATTATTTTAAGGTTTCCATTGAAACAAATATGTTTTTTGGCTATTCAAATTGATACAAAAAAAAGGTGACAGTGTCCCTTTAACTTCAAACATGCTTGACACAATTTTTAGGGTATACGGTACATGTCACACGGTATACAGTACATGCTACCACATACACAGTACAGGAACACGGTACATGATACACGGTACAAAATACACGATGCATACTTACATGGGTATGCGGCTGTCTTGGGGGAAACCTCATTGACAGTTCAGGGTGCTTGTCGACCCTGCCCTGCATAGACAAATGCATGATGCGTGATGCATGCTCTGTGATGCATGATGCGTTATACGTGATGCGTGATACCTGATGCGTTATGCGTTATACACAATGCCTAAAGCGTAATGCTTGCTGTGTGATGCGTGACCCTCGGGACACGGTACTTGCTACAAGGTATACGGTATACGGCACATTGTATACGGTAAACGTTGCATGGTATACGGTACACGGTACACGCTACTGCATACACAGTACATGGTACACGGCACATGCTTACATGGGTATGCGGTTGTCTTGGGGGAAACCTCAATGATACCTCAGGGTGCTTGCCGACCCTGCCCTGCATAGACAAATGCATGATGCGTGATGCATGCTCTGTGAGGCATGATGCGTTATACGTGATGCGTGGTACCTGATGCGTTATGCGTTATACGCAATGCCTAAAGCGTAATGCTTGCTGCGTGATGCGTGACCCTCGGGACACGGTACTTGCTACAAGGTATACGGTATACGGCGCATTGTATACGGTAAACGTTGCATGGTATACGGTACACAGTACACGCTACTGCATACACAGTACATGGTACACGGTACATGCTATACAGCACACAATACACGGTTCACGATACACAGTACATGCTTACATGGGTATGCGGTTGTCTTGGGGGAAACCTCAATGATACCTTAGGGTGCTTGTCGACCCTGCCCTGCATAGACAAATGCGTGATGCATGATGCCTGCTCTGTGATGCATGCAGATGCGTAATACATAATACTGCCGCAAAAGAGTTTTATTGTGTGATTTCCGGCTTGCTCAAGTTTGGTGTTGACAAATGGTTGCTTATCAACTTACAGGTATGTCGATCGAGCTGCTTAGTATATTCTGTGCAAGGCATAAAACAGCTTCTTCTGTGTTTAGCTAAAGCAATAGAGCCTTAGATAACCCATTCTGGGTTCAAGGAAGGCGAATTCTAGACTGATTTATCTTCGGTGAACGTTTTGCTATGAACCGTATCGTTTGACATGCTAACAGGTCATTATTTGTGTACTTTCCAAATGTTGTTAATTTCATTGCAAAGCGTTCACTTTTGCCGAGGGCAACTTGTCGTGAGTTGCCAGCAATTAAGATGTCATTTCAAGCCCTAACTAGATACTTATAAATGTTTTTCATTCGCCTTGTGTCAAATTGTTATAACGCACTTGAAATTTCTGGAGACATGTTTTAACAAATCCAGTTAGATATACATGCATACATACACTTTATTGTGCCTTCCTGAGAAGAGCTTTCAAGTTTGTTGTGTTTAATTTAACGACAAGTTTCTAAATATAATGTAATAATCATTTCAGTTCAGAAGCATTGGAACGGAAGAAATAAAATTATATTTTTTACTGCCTTATAGCACTTAAAATTCTTATTCTGACAACTATTTCAATTTACGACGCCAAACTACAGATAAATACAACCATTGGTTACCGCAGAATATACAACAGATTCCTAGTCATCTGATCGGCTGTCTTTTTCATGACTTGGAATAAAGTAGAGAAGACTCTAGTATAAAAGAGTAGAGTAGATCAGAACAGTGGAGTAGACAACCGTAGCGTAGAGAAGATTATTTAAACAAGCGTCGAAGATGTTTAACTACCTACAGAGACTTGTGCTGAAAATGTTCACATGTTCATCACCTCATGACCAAAGGGCAGGATTAATGTACTTTAAAGTGGCATTGTCACGCAGATTTTGCTGTGTTTTGGTCAAAATACACTAAATATATGACAGAGTACCTTTGCTCAAACAAAAAATTGCTTTTAGAACACCAAGAAGATAATATGAAGTGATTTCTTTAAGGAAGAACAGATCGTAATAAGTTTTTTTGCGATTTTTCCACAACTCTTGTGACGAACTTGAAAAAAATTGGCCATTTTTTTCAAGTTGCAATCCATTTCCATCCTGGCCATCTGCAGCCAAAGATAACGAATACTAGTTTCTCTGCACTGGTAGAGTATTTGTTAACAGAACTGGACCATTATTTTAAGGTTTCCATTGAAACAAATATGTTTTTTGGCTATTCAAATTGATACAAAAAAAAGGTGACAGTGTCCCTTTAACTTCAAACATGCTTGACACAATTTTTAGGGTATACGGTACATGTCACACGGTATACAGTACATGCTACCACATACACAGTACAGGAACACGGTACATGATACCCCGGCCTGTTAAATCAATAAAATCGATGATCGATGAAATCGATATCAATCGATATCAATCGATGCCAATTAATCGATTGATATTGGAAATCAATGATCAATTGATGACGTATGTTTTTGTGATAATTCGATAGACCATCGATTTCCAATAAAATCGATTAATTATTAACATAACAAGACTTACACTGAAAGCGGTTTTTGAAGTCGCCAAAGCGGAGAGACTAAATTGCTCTGTAGGTGACCAAGTTGTCCGCGATCATCAGTCACCTTAAAAGCATTGCCACGATCTCCCCTTTTCTTGCTTGAGAAGAACTTGTCACCAATTGCAACGTACAGTAAATGACCACTCCTGGTACCCTTTCACGACGACATCGGATATCACAAGGGTAACTTCCCGCTCGCGATGCGGCGTGTCTTGACCAGACATTGTGTTCGGAATTGTGTTACATGCAAAAATCGATAAAATCGATAATTTTCGGGACATTTTTTGTGATTATCGATTGATCATCGATTGGCTGATATCAATTGATATTAATTAACTAATTTTATCGATTGATCGATTGGATTTCCGATGATCGATTGTCATCGATTTAAAAGGCCGGGATGATACACGGTACAAAATACACGATGCATACTTACATGGGTATGCGGCTGTCTTGGGGGAAACCTCATTGACAGTACAGGGTGCTTGTCGACCCTGCCCGGCGGGGAATGCTATTCGAGACCATTCGACACCTGACCTTGGGGGGAAAACTGACTTTTTATCAACAGTTCGGTTCTTTGAATCGGCAATGATAAACACATTTCTCCAAAATAACCTACTAAATGCATTTTGAAAAGTATCATTTGATAAATCCAAACAAATTCTAAACATATTTTAAAGCTTATGTAAGTCCAATGCATCTGTTACCTCTAGTAACAAAATGCATAACGATCATACCGTGTAACTGAATCTGATGACTCGTTAATGCAGAATAGATTTAGCCCGGGGGCATCCCATATAAAAATGACGGGGGTGCTCGTCGGAAATTTTCGAAAAACACCCTAAAAGGTACCAGAATGTCATTTGATGGGCGTGGCTCAAAATAATTTCTACCCCTAAGAAGTACCAATTCTAAAACAACACAGGTCATATTCTGTCATATTTTTTCGGCTCAATACCCTAAAAGGTACCGTGTTAATTCTAACGGTGGTCATTTTAGATTTTAGCACCCTAAGCGGTACCAATCTCCAAATTTTGACCCCTAAAAGGTACGACGAGCACCCCCGTCATTTTTATATGGGAGTCCCCCCCGGAAGATTTAGTCAAACTCAGCAAAACCGAAAATTTACAATCTCATCACATCACGATGGAACTTATCATCTTGCAGATTCAAATCAGAGGCCAACCATTAAATTTTGCTACATGAATATTTTTTTACTACAAACTGTGGCATAATACGAGGAGCTTATTAAGCTCTTGATAATACCAATAAATTCTACATTAAAAATCAACGCAATGGTAGCTTGATCGGCACCAGAAACCCATAAGTGCCGCGGTGGGTTGATCAGCCCACTTATGGGTTTCTGTTGGCACCTAAATCGAGTCGAAAATGACCTATACTAATAATTTTTCAAAACTTGTATAGCTACATACAAAGCAACTATTACGTCAAGCTATAACAGCATAATGACTATCCACGTTTTATAAACATTTTTCAAAATCTAACAACAACACAAAGAGAAAAAAAAGTCAATCAAAACATTTATCATATTAGGCCCCGTCCACACTAATGCGTTTTCGTTTGAAAACGCATACTTTAATTTTTTATGCGTTTTTACCGATCGTCGACACTAAAACGATCAAAAACGGATAATGAAATCAATGAAAACGGAGGTTTTCGAAAACGCTTTTCATAGCGGAGACTTTTGATACGCAGGTCTATCGTTTTAGTGTGGACGGCAAAAAAAACGTTTACGTCACAACTAGTAACGCATAGTATTGCTGACATTATTGGAGCATGTGTATTGAACAGAAAAACGTCCGAGCGGAGCCTGGTGATAAAAACGCATCTTTGGATCATCGGTGTGGACGCAAATCTTTTTATCCGTTTTCGGGGAACCAAAAACGGAGGTTTTCAAAAACGCATTAGTGTGGACGGGGCCTAAGAAAAACTAATTTCCTTTTCCGTAATGTCTCTAGGCTGCTCGAAAATTCTTAAAACTCCGCTTCTTCGCTTCGCCGCTTCAATGACTTCAATTGCAGACAAGGACCGCCCCATTACCGCTTCCAGTTTGTTGAAATCCACTTTTAAAGCAAACAAATATTCTTTTGGCCTTTTTCTTCCTATTTTGAAGTCTTGCAATGTGTGTTTTTATTCCGGTAATGGACCATTGACGGCTTGTCATCCGTGCATGGCGTAAACAAAACGCCAATTTGTTTGTATGATCGTCTGGTGAAAGTGACAGACCTTTCCCCTCCCCAAGGAAAACTGATAAGTGGGCGGAAAATTTAACTTTGCCCTCTCCTAGTAAAACGAATCTTTGTTTCTTTCACGTTCATTATAAACTTGTTTTATCCCCTTTCTTGGGTCAGAAATTTGCGATCTGAAGACTAATTCTGGGTTAGAATTTTGTCGTGTCTTTTTGGTGTGAAAGATTTTGGTGACGAATTTTTTGGGGGTCGGCAAAAAGCATAACCTTTTATTCGGAGAGAAAATGGACTTTTGGAGTTTTGGAAAGGAATTTTTTTTGTGTCTGACAATTTGGCTTCATTCGCAACCCCTCCTGGCATTCCAATAGGCCATTTGCACGATGACGTCATATGACTACAACTACCAGAATCCTTCAGTATTTTGTTTTGTAGTGCAAATTAGGGCTATTGTTATTTAAACCGCACTGGGATTACAAAATTTAAATAAGAAAGGAAAAACGAAATGAATTCTGGTAGTTGTAGTCAAATGACGACATCGTGCAAATGGCCTATTGAAACCAAAAATGCTTTTGTAAGCATTTCTGACCTCGTGCAAACAAGTTTGGTGAAATATTTGGGCCCAGTCTCCCAAGAGATGCAGCTAGGGGTCGCTGGGGGTAATTTTTTGTTCCCCATTCTTGATAAATTCCTGTGTTATTTTTGCATTAAACTTTAGTAAACTGAGATCTGAATTGATGTGTTAAAGAAATTAAATTAGTTCTTTCTTTCTTTCTTTAGTATTTCTTTTACAAATGAAACGTCTGAAATAGCGATAGAAAAGTTAGATTTGAAAGGTTCCGTTCTTTGATGGAGATCTGGGCCACAGTTTGAACAATAGATTTCCCGGAAGCTTGCCGCGTCAGCCATTTACAATCACTTGGCGGAGTCCAAGTTTTCACTTCGGCTCTTACAAAAGAGAAAAAGTTTGTTGTACTAAGCACTTTTTGACTGAAAGCGAAGGGTTAAACATTACTTCAGCTCGGTCCGTGTGCATTTTGCAAACAGTTTGCGTACTACGGCGACTGAATAAGTTTTTAAACTTGGTGTATTCATTAAACAACATGGCGGAACAACAGCCTCCTGATGTAGAAATGGTTCCAGCTTCGGAGACGCCGCCGCAGTCTCAGCCACTAGCAGCAAACCAGGTACAGAACGAAGCAGGTGGCTTTGTGTGGAAGGTGGACGATTTGGAAAGGTTCCGGCGTTTTCTCGTACTTGGAAGCGAAGGCGGTACGTACTATGCTACGGAGAAGAAACTTGGCCAAGAGAACGCTCAGGCCTTGCTGAGAATTATCGCCGAAGGTCGGGGTCCCGAAGCGGTTAAAATCATCGTCGAATACAGCACCGAGGGTCGTACAGCGAAACAAGACCCGATAATATTGTCTCTAGCTATCTGCGCCCGTTCGAGTCACTTGGAAACGAAGCGTGCGGCGTATGCAGCCATCACGCAAGTTCTCCGAATTCCTACACATCTTTTCACCTTTGTAGAGATTTGCGAGACGCTGAGCAAGCCAAAATCAACTGGCTGGGGCCGAGCACATAGGAAAGCGATCCAAAAGTGGTACACAGAGAAGAAACCGCGGGGTCTCGCAAACGCCGTGACCAAGTACAAACAGCGAAATGGATGGTCCCACCGTGACCTGTTTCGTTTATGCCACGTAAAACCGAGTGATCCAGCCATCCAGTTTATTGTAAAGTACGTGATCAAAGGCTTTGATGCGGTGCAACCCGATGCAGCAACGCCTGGTGTTGGCCAGGACGTCACGTCTGTGTACACTTTCCTCAAAGGAGTAGAAGAAGCTAAGTCAATGAATGAAGATCAGTTAGTTCAAGCTATCAAAGAGCATGGTCTGGTGAGGGAACACATTCCCACTGAGCATCTCAACTCCCAACAGGTAAGTCACGTCTATATTGATGTTTGAAAACCATAGTTCTGTGATTTAGTTGCCATTTGATAAATGGATTTGTGAGTCCCTATTTGCCCAGCCCATGGGACGTTTCTGAGTTATAAGCAGTTAAACTTAGGGCCTGTTTATATGGTCTCGGGACAACCCTCCCCCCGAGTTACCCTGGGCGAGCTAACTTTTCACTTATTTCTTTGAAAAATCCAATCAACCGTTTACATGAGAATCGTAACTCGTCTCGGGGGGGCGAGACAACTCGGTTGGGCGAGTTGTCTCGACTCGGCAGGTAGGGTAACCCTGGCAGGCGGGACAACTTTTTCTCATATAAACACTTTGTCTCGCCTACCCGGGACAACTCACGATGTCCTGCGTGTCACGAAAAGCCAAGATTTTAGGTTTAAGAACACAAATTCGCGTTAAAGAAGTAAAATGTAAATCAGCAAAGCCCACAGTGATCGAACGAATGAAAGAAAATCAAACGAACAGGTATACGATAGCTGTATTTAGATTTGAATATTTACGCAGCGTTGTGAATATTTAAGTAGGGTCAACTTTTAACTCGGTCAGCAGAGACAACATTTCTCATATAAACGCTCGGCAAAGTTGTCTCGGGGGGAGGGTTGTCTCGGGTACCCGAGACCATATAAACAGGCCCTTAGGGCAAGTGTCATGGGGATTTGGTGTCATTGAAAAACCAAGGAATATTTTTGTTTGAACAGAAACCAAAAAATAATGGTCCAGCTGTGTGATAAATTACCACAAAATGTACCAAAACTGTTGATGAGTGTCTCTAGTTGTAGATGACGGACTGGGTTTGAATGGTTTGCAGCTTGAAAAAAGTTAGCCTGACATGGTAACATGGTTTTGACCAAAAACGTTCAAAATTCCCGAGACTTCCCCTTTAAGGGTATCTTTAGCAGGTTATACTGTTACTATGGTAACCTGTTACATCATGAACATGACCATAACTTGTTCAACGACGACTGGATACCATTATTGTATTACAGTTAAAATACACAGCGTGTTCCACTTATCATTTGGCAATGACTTTCATATTTAATTGGAAATGGATTGCATTATTGAAATCAAAATTCAGGTTTAAAAATGATTAGTGGAATCTTCCAATGGTAGCCTCATTTGAAATAACGAATGCTGATTGGTTTGTTATTGACATCAGGCGAATGTTCATGTGCAAAGCAGGCGATAGTTGATGGCTTGACACATCTGACCTATATCTGTTCGCTCAACAAAATTTCATCACTGGGTATTTTTTTGATGTAAAGAAGCTCTGCATTTATAAAACTCTGAAGAAGAATTCTTAAAATGCTAGTGCGCTGGCTGTGAAAGAGAAATTTTCACGGAAAGTGAAGAAAATTTCCTATGCAGTCCAAGTGACTGAATTCACTGAAACCGACAGCCACCAACGGTTGAGTATTTTGCCTGTGAACTTTTGACTGATGTCAGTAAATAAACCAACATTCATTGTTTTGAATAAGGATGCCGTTAAAAGATTCCAATGATCAATTTGAAACCTAAATTTTGATTTCAAAGTTTATTCCGTTCCTGATTAATGAAAGTGATTCCCAAATGATAAGCGGAATGCGCTGAGTATTTTGACTGTTACTGATAAAGAATTGTATTATTGATCCATCAAAGTGTAAGTGATAAAAAATATGGTAAGATTTCTGTCTAGAGTGATTTCACAAAATCCGTGAAACAAAAGAAAACAATGGAATTAGCATCTAATAGTGTCTATTTGTCTGTCATTTCACAGGTTCTGTGAAACCACTCTAATCCCATATATTAAATACCTTAAACACCGGTGTATAAGCCGCACTCATAGATAAGCCGCATCCCAAGTTTTGAAGCTCAAATTTTGGAAAAAAAGTTTATTAATAAAATCTTAATTTCAAGGCTCAAGTACGGAAAGTATGATAACCTTTTGCAGATGTTCCCGTAGATAAGCCGCACCGTCGATTTTGAGCAAACATTTTGGTGTTTACGGTATGCATGTACGTGCAATTTTTCTTTGGCAGTTCTGTTGTTTTGGCTTTTGTGTCAGTTTTAAGAACGGTATGTATAACTGATGTGTGGGGTTATACGGAAATCTTTCCGAAAATGCTGGAAACTATTGTGAGCCACCTTAAAAACACCAGAAAATTCTACTGTTTTTCAACAGATTTGGGAGGCTCTCCTGGAAAAAATGCCCATGACTGCTATGATTAGAAATCTTGGCAAAATGACAAAAGTTGGAGTGTTGGCACCACTAGCAGATGGTGCAACCAAGGTCTGTGACAAGTTGAGGAGTGAGCAGAGCCTTAAAGATGCTCGTGTCCACCCATTCTCAATTCTTTTAGCTCTGAAACAGTACCAAGCAGGCCAGGGAGACAAAGGCAAACTCACATGGACCCCAAATCAAGCCATTGTGACGGCACTTGATGATGCATTTTACTTAGCTTTCAAGGTTTGTGTTCAATCTCTTTTGCAAGTGAGCACTGCTGAAAACACTATCAAAACCACAAGAATATGATAGATACAGTACAGTGCAGCTCAGAAATACACGACCAACGCACACGCAAAACACACGCATGTTTATTGCGTTAACGCGTTACAAAAAGCGCGTTTGGAAGCGCGTTAATAAAGCACGCTTTCGCTTTTATTATTCATTGCCATAATTTTGCTTTATGTAGCATTGTTCTCCTACGTTTTCCTGAACAAAAGACAAGTCCTGCTATCAAAGTGCCACTAAAACAAATGCATACCAGTGGGCAGCTAGCGAAATTAAACGAGCGATGCGTCCGACAGTGTAATTCCACCGCCGTCAAAAAAGTGGTTCGAAAACAACTGTATATTTTTATATGTGGACATTGTTTAGGCCATTAAAGGTAACAATAACAGACAACAATGAGCTAGCTCTTACATACTAATGAACTCCGCTACATGCGCGCTTTTGAAGCACTCGCCTTAACGCATTTCTAACTAATGAGTTTGAAGCGTGTTTTTGTGGTCGTGTATTTCTGAGCTGCACTGTAACTTGTGATGAAAGAGTTAGAGTATCAACTCACAGTCATTATTGTGTTATGTCAATTAAAATGACTTGAGTGGTGTCAAATTTCACCTGTACCTCCCAACAACAGCTACCTCTCTCTACAACTGTACATTATTATTTTGTTACATACTCATAATTTTTTCCATCATCATTCACCTTTGCAGGCTGTCCAGCCCACCAATAAGAGATATCTTTTGGCTATTGACGTCAGTGGCTCAATGTCCTGGGGTAACTGCAATGGGACGACTATAACCCCCAGGGTTGCTTCTGCTGCTATGGCGATGCTTACAGCTCGCACAGAGCCACAGTATCACTTTGTGGGTTTCTCTCATCATCTGGTGCCTCTAAACATAAATTCTACACAGAGACTTGATACAGTCATAAGGACAATTGAACAGGTAAAAGGAAACACTGCAAATTTCTACTGATGTCTTAGGCCCTATTTACATGGAAAGAGGATGATCCTAGTGCTAGGATGATCCTAGCACTAGGATCATCCGAGCGTGACATGTTTTCTGCTTTCAGTTTACATGCGAATAGGATGATCCTAGCGCTAGGATCATCCTATCTGAGAGGTATGATGATGCTAGTGCTAGGATCATCCTAGTGCCGCATTTTTGCATGTAAACCAAATGAACCTTCTAGGATCATCGTAGCACTAGGATCATCCCCTTTCCATGTAAATAGGGCCTTAGTACCAATTTTGTAAAAATAAAATGTCCTGGGTGTCAAAATGGAGTTTTGAAAGGACATGTCCTTCTAAGTAAGAGTCAAAGGCTCTTGTGAGCCAGCTCATGGATGAATTGGATTAATGTAGAGATAGTTAAATAAAAAGGAGAAGAGGAATTGGTGGCATTGTAAATATGATTGTATTTTGCTTAATATCAAATGCACATTTACATTTACATCTGTTATGAGAGACAACCCTCCGTGTGTGTCATATTTCAGAAAATTTCATTGGAAAATTTTCAATTGACTTTTATTGCAATTTAACCTTATACATGTATTTACATTAAAAAGCCGCTAACAAAAATTTAATCTCGGGTTCTTTGATTCCAGCAGGCATAATATAAAACCAGATGATACAGCATTCATTCCCAGTTGCATTCTTCCTCCAATCCGAGATTTGTCCAAATAATAATGAACCACGGTCGATATTTGTCAATGTCGCTTTGACAATTCAATGTCCATTTTTCGCGGCTAGTGTTCTTTGGCTTATTAGCTCTCCATTGAACGAAAACCCAGCTTCAGGCCGTGATAGATCTTCACACTCAGTCGTATTTACTCCATGTTATTGGGCAACAATGTACGCAATTCGTCCAAATAATAATGAACCACGGTCGATATTTGTCAACATTGCTTTAACAATTCAATGTCCTTTTTTCGCAGCTAGTGTTATTAAATTTGGCTAACAAGCTTTCCATTGAACGAAAACCCATCTTCTGGCCCTGATAGATCTTCACACTCGATCACATCAACTCCATGTTATCACATTGGGCAAAAATATATGCCTTTCTAGTACCCTTTTAAATGTGCCAAACATATGCGCATAAGACTCTAAGGACAAAACCAATACTAGTAGGGGAGGTAGGAGAAAAATGTTTAAGGTGGCTCCTAATAGTTTAAACATTCCCGTCATGATACATCTATGATATTCAATCACAGCTACACCAGTATAGTTAAAAGAAAACGTTTAGTACAGGTTTGTAAACACTTAACCAATGAACAAATTTAGGTGGCTACGACATCAAAATTTGTTACCATGGCAATGTCAAAAGAGGCTAAAAAGACCCCATTTTCAACCTTTTCAGGCTAATAACTTCAAAACTGCACGGTGAAATTTTTTGATTTTTATATATTTTTTATTTTATTTTATTTTTTATTTGCCATACTACAATAACACATTAATATAAGAAGAATAGAGGTAACAATGGCAAGGAGGCCTAAAAGAAACTGTGAAGCTTATGTTAATTAGGCCTCCTTAGCTTTAGTTTATATTTTCATCTTTAGTTAGTTTTTATTTTCATCTTTAGCTTTAGTTATATATTTTCATCTTATAAACATAACAAACATTTGTGCCAATTTTGAAAAAAAATCTGTACATAGGATTCAGAGATATGTCATTTTTAAATAAATTTAAGGTGGCTCTGAACTCTATGTACAGAATTTTTAAAAAAAAAATTGTTAAAATGTTTCTCTTGCCAATTAAAAATGTATCGAAAACAAAAACTTTCACCGTGTAGTTATAAGTTATTAGCCTTAAATGGTCCAAAATAGCTTATTTTTTACCTCTTTTCGCATTGCCATGACAACAAATGATGACGTCATTTGGATACCACTTTGTTGACTGGTAAAAGATATACTGGTTTCAAGTAAAAGAATATTTTAGCCACACCATCGATCGGGCTAGCTACAATTGAATGCAAAAGACGAGAAGGCTGAATAATGTGAAGCCACCTTAAGTCGTCCAAAGAGAGGCTATTTTCATTAAATGATCTGCCACGCCGAAACTAAGCAAATGTTTACTTCAGGCGTTTTGGTAGTGTCTCCACAGGAGCGGAGTGAGCGGTTACTCTTCAGATGATCATATAGTTTTCTTCGGGGTGTTGCCACTTTAAAGTGCCTCTGTGATCAAATTTTATAATTGTTTTTATTTCATTTTTCGAAAGAAAATATTGTAATTACTGCCCAGTCCAAACCGTTTTTCAATCTGATCGCGGGAAAGCGGTTTTATTCGACTGTACTTTACTCATTTTCACGGCCGCCATTACATTTGCATGTTCCAGTAGTTTCAAGAGAAGCCAGAGAAAGTGACGTCAAAGACTCACTGGCTTAAAATTGCAGTGTGTAATTGAATGCAAAAGACGAGAGGGATGAACAATATGGAGCCACCTTAATCCAAGTTAAATGAATAAAGTAATGATAATAGAGAGAGTGAGTGCCATTCAACTGCCTCTGAAAGCCTATGGAATGACTAAGTGATCCATGAGCTAAACATTATTTCCAGCACTCTTGATGCTCATGACACAGCCAGGGGTTGGCAGTGTCTAAGCTTTCTGGCCAAGGGAAAGGTACATGTACATGTAGGTGGATGAAAATAGCCCAGGAAATCTTGTGCTATTGAAATATGCAGTGGGCTAGTGAGTCAGCTGAAGACATGTGGAACCATGTTTATAACCTTGTGTCTTGGAAAACTTGCTTATGGTTCTCTCTTGGATAATTTACTTGATATATTCCTCTTTGTGTTATTTCTTCCTCTTTCATGTTACAAGGGTACTCAGTTTTAATTTGGGGCAGTTTTGACTCAAAACTATCAAAATGCCCATGACATGGCTGTGATGACAGTTAAATTCATCTGTAATTCTTTAGGTACCTATGGGAGGAACTGACTGTGCTCAACCCATGATCTATGCCAAAGAAAAGAATCTTAAGGTTGATGTCTTCATTGTTTACACTGACTGTGAGACGTGGGCTGGTCCGATACACCCAAGCGCGGCACTGAAGCAGTACAGAGAACACTCTGGAATTGATGCTAAGCTCATTATTTGTGCAATGACATCCAACGGTTTCACACTGGCTGATCCTGAGGACAGAGGAATGCTCGACATGGCTGGGTTTGACTCTGCTGCTCCGGATATCATCAAACAGTTTGTTCTTGGATTATAAGCATGCCCAAGTAATCAAATATTTTAACACACCTTTAGGCTGTTAGGGGGTAACATATAAATGCTACCCTGACCATGCTTTTAGTAATATTTTTTAGGGAAATGATCAAAACAGATAAGCTTGGACAGGACCAACTGTTCTGCAAAAAAGATGTTGGTTTGTTTTTGTGCCATCCATTCCCCATCTTTAAAGGGGCTATGTCATCATTCTTAGTGTTATTTTAAAAAAGCCAAGACATCTTCATATCAGTGGAAACTCAAAAATAATGGTCCAGTTTTGTTTCAAATTGTTCTACCAGACCAGTGCTCTAAGAGTAAAAATAAGTGTCTTGGGCTGCAGATGGCCAGTATGGAAATGGATTGCATCTTGAAAAAATTGGGCTAATTTTTTCAAGTTTATCGCTTGTCTTGGAAAACTTGCTAAAACTATTATTATTATTATTATTATTATTATTATTATTATTATTATTATTATTATTATTATTATTATTATTTATTGTTTATTTTCTCTTCAAGAATTCACTTGATATTTTCCTCTTAGTATTCTATATAAGCATTATGTGCATGACAAAGGTACTAAGTTTAAATTTGGGGCAGTTTGACCAAAAAAATCTCAAAATCATCATGACATAGCTCTTTTAAACATGGTGTCTTGACATAACATACTTTATTTAACGTGGATATGCACTTTGCTTGAGGGCTAGTTTACAGGTATTCCACCTAATAACTAATTAAAACCTAAGCACTAAACAACAACTTAATATCACAATACATCAGGTAAAACCACGGAAGAGAATCTAGAAGGGAATCTGGGTACCCAAAAGATTCCAACATTTTGAAGAAACTTATGAGAAATAAATTAAGAGAAGCATGCCTCCAGAACTCCAGAATGCCCAGTTTTCAAGCTAAGTGCTGGCTAAAAGCCCTTTGTATTTTGGTTGTTTTGCCCCCATTCTATCAAGAGAATAAAGTGAGAAAACGATCTAAGTCGACCACTTCCTTCTGGTAGCCATGCAAGCTTTATGCAAATGAGTCAAATTTTCAGGCCAATAAAGTAATTTTGTCCTGAAAAACACTCTAAAAGGTACCAGAATCTTGTTTAATGGTCATGGCTCAAATGGATTTTTATTCCAAAAAGATAGCAGTTCTAATAGATTCCCCTTCCCCCCCACCCCCGGAAATTTTGTTTGCAATGCTCAAAAGATGGGTGGGTCCTGTTCTACTACACATGCTATGACGTCTTCCCTATTAAGAGATTTAGATTTAGTCAAGGTACATGTACATGAAGATATACAGTACTTAACATTTTACCAGACACAAGTTTAATTTAATTTCTTAGTACATAGTATATATAATCCCATTTGTTACACATATTATTTCTATGAAGTATTGTAAGATGGAGTTATCAGCTGAAGGTTTGTTATCTGTGAACATTCCAACATTGTGAATGTCAAAAGTGTTTGGCATGTTGTTTTATTACCATGTAATGTCAGACAGTTTGTTGTTCTCATAAACTAAGCTACATGAAAGCTAAGAAAGAGTGGCAATAATTACTGGTATGTGAACTTATCTTACAGTTTGAAGTAATGGCCAACTGCATTTAAAGATGGTGGAACCCTGCCATATGACCACATTTTATGGGTCTATAATGAACTGTAATATACATCTTGTGGGGTGTATACTGAGGCTAGACAGATTTGAATAGTTTTGTTTGAATTTCTAGGGCTGATTATTTTGTCTGTGTAGGCATGGTTAATGGTAAACAATATACAAATGTTTGGCTTGACTAGCTTGAACACCTGTTTAATGTTTGTATCTAAGTTGAAAGTTTGAATGGAAAATCAATAAATAATTCACGTCAACATTTGTTTTCATTTTTTTAAGGTATGGGATATACATTGTGATAGTAGAGGGCAAAAGTTAGCAGTTAGTGATAGAAGAAAATATGTGTTGAAGTGCTTGGGGGGGGGGGGGGGGTGGTGAGGGGAGGGGGAGATAGGCACTCCTCCACTGGGACTGGTACCTGTTGAACCTGTATTGTTTGCCGGCAAAACAGCAAACCTTACAACTTGGTGCCAACAGACTAATAAGTTGTATGCATAGTCAATACTATAGAGCAGTTTTCAAATGAGTGTCGTAAAACCAAAACCAAAGTAATTACTCTGACCAATCACGGCAGTTGTAAACAATCCAATGAACCAATCAGAGCTCGAAGCAATTACATGTCGGCAGCGCCAAGCGCGGGAAAACGCGTGCGAGCAAGTCACGATTGGTTTTGGTTTTACTTCTGATTGGTCAAGAAAGTGGCGCGAGATTTTTTAGCCAATCACAAAGCGTAGCAATGCAAAACCAAAGCAATTGTGTAATTACTTTCGACACTCAATTGAAAACTGCTCTATTTAAGAGAGGGAGGGTGTCAATCTCCACTGAATCAGAAATAGCCTAACCAGTAAAATCTTCCTATTTTGTAACTAATATAACACTCCTGTGATAAACACAAAGTGGCAAGATAACGTTCCATTGTGCTCAACTTTGTGAGAAGGCATGCGCGTCAATTGAATTTGCTAATTGGCTAACTTGTAAAAACGTTTGTTGGGTGCTTCGCACTTTAATTTTTACCCTAACCAGGTACCGATTCTTTCTGAAAAATTGGTCCTTTCAGCATATTTTTCTGGCTTGATATGCTAAAAGGTATCAATAACTGACAGGGGTCATTTTCGATTCAAGCACCCTTAATTGTACCAAACCATGAATTAAACCCTTAAAATAGTGTCAATTGTGAAGTATCTTTTCATTGATTATACTGTATTCAGTTTGTCACAGTGATAACTGAGAACAAATTCTGGTTGCAGGGATTCAAAATTTTTATGTAGGTTGTGTAAATCTGCCGAATCCCTGTTATATAATGCACTTTATGACCAGAATAAGAAATTAGACAAACACTACTCTTTTGACACTTAAATTCCATTGTTTTCTTTTGACTATTCATTTTTTCAATAATGACCAAGTGTTTAATTTTGTTTCAAGAGTTTTGTGAAATCACTATACTATTTGACATTCATAATAGAGTGATTTTACTTCAACTGTGAAACAGAAACTATTAGTTAGTGTGTAACACTATCTATTACACTAGCGCTAAACCTTGATAGAGTGATTACAGTTAACCCGTGAAACACAATCTAACAATTAGGGTGTGATAGTCCGAATTAAATAAAAGAAAACAATGGAACTATGTCTAATAGTGCGTACTATTCTACTAACTATTTCACGGGTTAACTGTAATCGCTCTAATATTTGAGGATAATAGAAACTGATACGAAGTACTACGGCGTAAAATCCTACTATCTATTTCACAGATGAAGTAAAACCACTCTAACATGCAGAGAACAGGACAATGACAAATTATCAACAACTTTTCATTAAGTCTTTATTAAACTTGTTTAATAACTTTCCAATAAAATTGTACCACTGATGAGGATTTTAAATTTTTCAAAAATAATTGCTAAATATTATCTCTTTTTCCAACATCAAACTATTAATGCGACCTTAATGCCATTAAGTTTTTTTTTCTTTTCCTGGACCAGCTGTCATACTGTTAGTAAAGAAGAATACCTCCAATTAATGCAAACACTAGCCTGTTACAGCCTAGCCTGCAACTACAGCCACCACTCATCGCTCCCGACCACAGTTAAAGGGGAAGAGGCTCCTCATGCAAATGCAGGGGTGGATCCAGGATTTTTCTTAGGAGGGGTGCACCTCTAAGGAATGACATAACTGAAGGGTCACGTAAACAAATTTTAAAAGCGAACAACGCAGACTAGGTCATCTCGGGGGGGGGGGGGGTGCACACCCCCTGCACCCCCCCCCCCTAGATCCGTCCCTGAAATGCCCCTTGAGACGGAGAGCGATGAATGGCAGTTGTATTTGCAGGCTATGTACAGCCAGTAAC
Organism: Cladopsammia gracilis; assembly: GCA_022457155.1. NCBI lineage: Eukaryota > Metazoa > Cnidaria > Anthozoa > Scleractinia > Dendrophylliidae > Cladopsammia > Cladopsammia gracilis. Next base: position 940,762 of record JAJGOT010000127.1, on the reverse strand, counting down.
AAAAATAAACTGATGCGCTTATTAAAAAATGTATTCTTTAAGAAAGTCTGAGAAATGTGTTATTAATTCCATATATTTAATTAACATAGAGCGTTTCCCACACCTCAGTTGTTTCGGGCAAAGGAAAACAATACATTAAAGAATGCCATTGGTATCTCACAAACTTGGTCAAAACTGTATCATAATGAAATATTTACCAAGTAGCTTTATTCTTACACATAATTCTCTAAGAGCAAGTGATTCCTTGAGGAGAGAACTAAGGATAATCAGCAATTTTTCGAAAAGTTATAATCTGTTTCCATTGGGATGAGGCATGTAGAATGGTACTGAGATTAGACGCCTGTTCCTTAATTTTCTACCAAATCTGAGACCACAATTCAGTGTTTGAAAGTTTTAAGCCAAGACAATTCAAATCCCTTTACCAAGTGATGTAAGACTAAAGCATTACAGTGTTCTTGATGAAGTGGAAAATACATGGAAATTTTTCAGACTATGATCAGGAGTTGCTTATCAGTCAAGCAAAATTTGTTAATTGCACAACTCAGAGATGAAGTTCTCAACTACTAAAACTTGCAAAGATTAAACATAATGGATTTAAATTTCAAAAACTATATTATAATCAGTATTCAAATTGATTTGTACATTTTTATGGTATTTCAGAGCACTGTCTATAATAACGTTAATTTGTAATAAAATCAGACTTTTTGTAGAAAATATGACTATGTAGTATTTCTTATTTATATATGTACATGTCTAAGTTGATTTTGTACTTCAATGTGATAGGGTGAAAAAATTCTTAAATTCTTAAATAATTTGCAAGCTCTTGATGTGCAAACCAATTGACTTAAAGTGCACCTGACCCCTAATTTTTTTATTTGCCTAAATGAATGTGCTTGTTTTCTGGAATGTATCCATGAAAAAAATTTTGGATTTGGTGAAATCCTCGATTTTCTGTGACCTGTTGAATTGAAGGAAAACTTGGTTCAGTACTGAGCAACATGGGATCTGGGGCAAGTGCCCGATATGACGTAGATTCGGGAACCGAAATTCCCCCAAAGAAAGCATCGTCGAGTAATTTCAGCGGCGAGGCACCGGGCAGGCATAACTTCTTTTTTGCACGACTAAAGCACGGTGCACAAGCACAAAAATGTAGGAAATGGTTCCCGAAAGTAGGTCACGTGACGTGACTAGACCCATGCCCCGTCTAACTCGGTATTGAACCAAACACAGCTCCGTTTTGGCAAGATTTTTGAAATTTCAACAGGTCACAGAAAATCGAGGATTTCACAAATACACTCCAGAAAACAAGCACATTCATTTAGGCAAATACAAAAATTAGGGGTTAGGTGCACTTTAAAAACTTTGCCAGATTTAGACTGTTTCAGGGAATTTGACACAAATCAAACACCTTTTATTACGAATGTGTGGTTCCAGCTATTTATAACCCCCCTCCCCGTCCTCCTCCCCCCAATGGAAGGTTATTAGAAATTAGCCAAAGTTTTTAAAGGTATGTAAAGCTGAATTGGACTTTCTAGAGGGGTGGGGGCATTCAAGCCAAAAAGCCTTCCTTGGGAGGGGTATGGATATTTTCTGGAACAATGCAATGAAATTTTGTATTGTGTGAGTTACTCCAGTTAACTCCCAAGACCGATCAAAATTCAATTGCTCTTAACTGTATCAGTACATAATTGTCAGGAAATATGCATATCCACCCCAAGGAAGGTCATTGGAAATTCCAAGGGGGATGTGGGTCTTAAAAGCCAAAATTTTAAAAGGAAAAGCTAGCTGTCCACCATAATTTTCACTTCACAAGGTAGCCTGAATCATGGGCACTCATTTTGTGGTGTGGGAGCTTGAAAGAAGAGCAACAGGCAACTGCAGAGCGCAAGCCAAATAACTGTGGGAAGAAAGAAACCCCCGCACATGGCTCACACTCCATGCTTGTTTGATGCTCATCCTTCCAGCTCAGACACCACAACAAGGCCTGATATGCAGACTGCAGCTGGGGTGAAAACATCACAAAAAAAAATCAATAATTACATTTATAATATGACCGTATGGCCCTGCTGACGCAATCCTACAGAAAATAGAATCGCAAGGCGACGTAAGTGGGGCCGGACGGCTTGATGCGAGCTGGTCAGGAAAAAGCCGTCCGGCCCCACTCGAGTTCAAGCGACCTCGCACTGCACGACTATTCTTGTACTTTCTAGTCATATTATAAAATACTTATTGATTGAGTTAGGTCGGGCCGGACGGGAAAATATTTGGCGCTCGGTCTGTACACCATGACCTCAAGCCAAATATTTTCCCGTCCGGCCCTCCCACTCAGTCAATAAGTGCGTAGTATTTGTAAAGGAAAATCCAATATCATGCAATTTATCATGAAAAATATTGTTATTCATTGAGGTGGTTTCAAAATGAAAGCTATCTTTATCGTTTGTCTCACGATGTGGTCACTTTTGATGTAGATCGCATCTTAATGTGACCACATCGTGAGACACACGATAAAGAAAGCTATCGAATCATGCATTTTGCCACACACAAAAATATTTCCTTAAAAAATTAAACTTCATTTTTAAATCAAGATATGTTATCAACTTAAAGGACTGCAAATTTTCTAGAAAGAATGGTGTTGAATTTACATACAACTGTTTTTTTTTACAGGCAAATGGATTGTATGGAAAAGTCACAAGTTAACTGAGTGTGTAATCATTCCTAGCACATTCTGAGTTGCAAGGGTTAATCAATGCAGTCATAACAGGCACCTCTAAAGTTGGTTCCTGCCACTGCACTTAAGTCACTCATTTCACTCTAAATGAACTCTCTAAAGACAAACACTTGGTCACAATGTCATCCATCTTTGAGAACTCAACATAAAAATTATTCAGAAAGCCATTTTTATGAAAATCACATACAGCAGATGGATTCCCATAGAAACACTGCATTTTGCAATACATTTGCCCCGATTCAAATCAATGGCAAGGTCACATGAAAAGACTTATGGCAATTGAGTAACACTTTGATAAAACTCTGGTTTGTTTTTGTTGTTTTTTTTTGTTGGAAAATCAAGCAATTGTTACAATAACAGCTTTTACTGCAGTTGACATATTATTAGTGGTCATGCATGTTTTGAACCATTCATTTTGTTTTTGACATTTTTGCGAATTGCGAAACGTCATACGTCTGGTATGATGCAAAACTACTACCAAAGAGGTTTCATTTGAATGGTCACATCATAGGATTTCGTCCACAGACTCAAAAGTTAACTACATAATTTACATGTCTTCATAATTGACTCTGGGAGTGAAAGGGATAATATGCAACTGAAATAAAAGCTGTTTGTGGTGACTAAAGGTGGCATACAAGTTCAAAAACTTCTGTATTCATTTGGGCAAATCATTTGCAAGTTAATAACATAAGGCCACCAAAAACTAAATTTTGCTCATCATCAATGAACAAAACATTGCCTGATATTTAACTTTCAAAAGACATGTAATACAACTATTTACATAATTTTCTCAATGTTTTAAGGTTAGATTTTCCCCAGGAAGAGCCATTGAGGAATAAGAAGCGTTTTTAACAAAAGAAGCAAAATCTTTAAATAAGTAATTCACTCTCCTCCATTTAAAAGCTACTTCAAAGAACCATACAATTTATAATAGGAAATGGGACCCTCCCTGGTAAAGACACCTCTAATTGCAATTGGACACAAAAACTTTGTGCATTTTAAAGTTAACATTTAAAACTTAAATTCACCCTAGTAACAATAATTTCCAAGTTGTAGATGTCAAGATGCCGTAGCTCTTACAGTGCTACAAATGCTGTCCAAAGCACCAGAAAAGCTGTGCACAACTTTACCAATCCGTTCCATATCAACTGCATTGGGATTTGGTCCCACTGTTTGCATCACACCCTCCATGTCACTGTATTTGCTCTCCAGATCAGTCACAGTCCGACGAACTCTAAACCGCGCCTGAGGTCCTAATGAGTCAGTCAAGCTTGAAGAGGACTCCAGCACTTCGAGTGAGATTTTTTGGAGATCACTAATAACCACAAGAAGATTGTTCTGTGAATCACCCATTACTCGAGCATCAGTTAGAGAAAGTATCTCCTTGACTTTAGCCTGTCCCTGATTAGAAAGTTGTAATATTTCATTCACTTGTGGCGACAGACTAGGATCAGGTTGTGAACTCGGAGGTGTAATTTTAGATCTCCTTGGTACATTTGGTTTAAGCGGGGGTTTTGGTTTAGGTCCTGCAGGTGATGGTTTAGGACCAGCTGACGTGGGTTTTGTTCCCGGTGCACTGACTTTTTGCTGGATAGCATTGCTGCTGCTGCTACCAGGTTTTTTCGTCATGTCTGGAACAGCAGGAGGAGGATGCACTGGCCTTGATTTGACGGAGGGTTGTCTGGAAACATTTGATTCATTACCAGTTGTTGGCGACATAGGTCCTTCTGACTTTGATTTTATGTTTCTTGGTGGTGCCCCACTTTCTTGTGCTTGAGTACCATGATCCTGATCAACACTACCTGTGGGCTGCTCTCCTCTGTGTCTTGGGCGTGGCACTGGACGGGGTTTAGGGGATGGGGCATGACTATCAATTGAGGCCTCGGATACACTTGCATCACCTGACGATAAACTTGAATTTGAAGTGGACTTTCCAGAATCCTGTAGTGGGGCAGAGGGTGGGGGTGGGGGTCTGTTTCGAGGTCGTGGAACTGGGCTCTTCGGTTTACCACCTTCAGTAATTAAGTTGTCTGATGACTTGGTCCGTGCAGGGCTTGGTTTTGCTCCAACCTTTGTTGGTTTGGGTTTCCTTGGTGATTTGATATCCTGGTGTTCATCTTCTGTAGACTTTGCATCCTCAGTGGGTAGGCCTGAGGCCTGTTGATTATGTGGTGGGGGAGAAGAGAGAGACTTCTGTAGAGCTTGACGAGGTGGAGCTGGAAGTGGTTTGTTATGAAACAGAGGGGAAGGCAGGGGTTTAGTTGGGGTCTGAGGAGACATGGCTACAGCATGCTTTATTCCATTTTCATGCCCTGGAGGTAAAAGAGGACGCTTGTTAAGCTGTCCCTCCTGCTGTTGCTGTTGTTCTTGTCGAGGTGGATAATCTGATGGCAAAGGTGCAGGAGGTCGTTTCTGCACACTCACTGCATCAAATCTGGCGGGCTGATCCTCTTTTTGCAGAGAACTAGAAGCACCCTTTCTTTGATCAGATGATGTTTTAAGAGTCCCAGACTTACTACCCAATTCCTTAATTACATCAGTCATGACAGGAATGCCAGCTGCTAATCCAGAATACGGGCGGTGTTGCTCAGGTTCAGGTTCAGGTTCTTCACTGAAGCTTTGTTCTTTGGGCACTGGCCGAGCTGGTGGTTCTGGGGGCGGTCCCGATGGATTGAATGAGTTAGCAAGTCTCTTAAACGTTGAGGTTTTTGACTTTGAGTTTTCATCTTTTATCTTTTTGTTCATGTAGTCAGCTCCCTTTATTGATGGAGGATCATTATTTTCACCTTTTTTCTTGGATCTTTTACCTTTATCCTTTTTCGACTTATGCTTTTCCAAAGCCTTTTCTACCTCTGCAAAAACAATGCAGTGTAAAGAATAAGCTTGCTATGGTTGCCGTGTAACCCAAATAAAATGCCTTATTATACTTCAACAAATGGCAGAGTTGACAGTAGCAGATCTGGGGGGGGGGGGGGGGGGGCAGAGGGCCCTCTCCCCCCTGTTATCTTACAAAACAACAAAAGAAATACCCATAGGGCAGCCCAAGTCTCTAACATTTTCACTCCCACCCCACCTTAATTATTCTGGTCCTACTGCCCCCCCCCCCCCGCCTCCATGGAGTCTGATATATGACCCCCCCTGGGGACCAGGGAGGATGGTCACTTGTCACTTGTGAGAGAGTCTAAATTCAATGCTTGACTAAAAACAAAAAAATTCACGAACAGGACTTCATAAAACTGCCAGTTACAAGAGATCCTAATATGCTTCAAACAGGCAGGTACAGTTAGATTACTAGTCCAGTACGGATCAAGCCACATTAAAAGGACAATATTAAATATTTTACCTTCATCAACACTACTAGTCGAGAAGACATTATTCAGCCACTTGTGGATCTCTTTAAACGTTGGTCGATCCAGAGGATCCCAGCTCCAGCCTAGAAATAACATTGATAACACAGAACATGCAATGACTGCCATTATGGTTAAAATGCATTCAGCTAGCCTGCTTTCCATGCCACTGTAAATCAAATTAAGTAAGAAAGTAAAAGCATAAGAATCAGTCTACTACATGCCCGGTCATGCATTCTTGGAATAATTATGATACTATAAAGTTTGCCAAGCTTTTTCGATTTATGGAGCTCATTTATTTGTACTGTAGTAGCTAGCAGTGTTCTCACCAGGCCGCGGCCTTGCAGGATTCCCACAAAAAAAAAAATTGAGATGGCACACCAAAAGCCAAGAAGATGCGCCCGTTAGGGCGCAAGAGCAAGCTTCGAGTCAAACAGACTTTTGAATGTTTATGAGTAGTTTAATGGTCAATCGATCACCCCAGCATCTTTTCTTGTTCAAATGAATAAAAACATTTATCAAAAAATTTAAAGCCTTTAATTTTATTGCCTTTACCCTTGTTGGTCACATGTACATGGTGAAGGTTTACGTAAACATTGCTATCAAATCGTAAACATCTTGTCTGCCATGTTGGATCAGGTAGGTACTTTATGTAACAGACCTTTTGGAGTGCGGTCAAGTCCGTCAAGGATGGTGAGTAACTTTGTCCCCCTAATATTCTTACAGGGCCCCTTATTTTTCAGCAGATGGGGCCCTGCGACTCCCCAAGGCAAAATCCTGGTGAGAACACTGAGCTAGATTTGTCATGTATCAGGACTGTTTTTAAGTAAAGGGGTCGAGGATCCCCCCTCCCCCATCCCCGCTACTTTCATAGACAAAAAGGCAATGCTACTAATAGATCTGTTTTTCCTGGTGACTTTTTCCTCTTCCTCAGCTACATTGTACTTCAAAAATTAGTGACAGCCCTGCATTTAAATGCTAATGAGGCAAAAAAAAAAAAACACAAGCAAGGATCCTCCTACAGGGATGGCATTAGGAGTTTTCAGTGTGGGTCCTGAGACACACATGTCTGACCAAATTGAGGTGCCGAGCATTTTTGAGAGGTCCATAGTCAGGGAACCTTCTCCTGGAGAAAAGTAGTACTTTTCCACAAGAAAGAATAAATGAAAAAATATTTTCAACTTCAATGTTAACTTTATTATAGTTTTTATGATCCACCTGTTTCATGTGACCTACAAGCGAAGATCCTTGGATATTTTTGCATCTGATCGTATACGCATTCTTCTTTTCAGATTTTATGCAATCATTACAAATCATTGATATATCACCTTGGGTACCATACCCCTAATTTGCAGCCATCCAAACTCTTTGAGCCATTTCTGTAAACACGTGATGCATGTAAATGCATGATTTCTGGGTTAATGCGATCCCTGCTCCTATTATAAAGCCTGTGTTAACTCACATTTTTTCATCATATCATACACCTCCTGAGGACAGCCATCTGGGCAGGGCATTCTGTAATCTGATTCCAACATTTCATACACTTGTGATAGGTCAATCCCAGGATATGGTGACATGCCATATGTTGCAAGCTCCCACAGTAGTATTCCAAACGCTGCCAAGAAAAAAGAGAACTTAAGAGAAATAACTACTTACAACAAAGTTTTTAAATTTTCAGTTGGCTCTGAAGTGAGAGTAATTAGACATGAGGTGAACATTAAACATGCAATCGATTTCAACATACCAATAAAGTCACTTTCACTAATTATGCATTGCCACTCTGACCACTGTGTTTACTTAAAAGTCTTCATGAGCAAAGTGGTCCAACCACCGCGGGAGCTTAACACAGTTTCTGTAGCTTGAAACGACTGAGAGTATTACTACTAATATTACCATTACCCCTGGATGGGATGTTAGTCCATTGCAAGGTTTCCCCCAGTATTATATTTGCTGGTACCCATTTATGCATCTGGGTGAAGAGAAGACAACGTGGAGCTAAAATTGTTGTCTAATAGCCCGTTTACACATGGGATGTTTAATGAGATTTTTGTCACGCTCTCCAATGCAACTTTTGTCGCAAGTGTAAACTAGAGGTGATTTCTGTGCATTTCGGGTGCGACATTTGCTGTGATTTCCCAAAAATCGTCGCCAAGTTGCATCAGGTTTTGAACATATTTAAAACCTCTGCGACATCACACGACAAATCATGCCCAAATCGCACTGAAATCATCGCCCATTTACACATGTGATTTGAAGATGCAACTTGCACACAACAAAAATTGCATCGCATGGTGCAACAAAACTTGCTCAAAAAATCGCCGGTGTAAACAACAGGACAGAAGAGACCAGACCTCAAACCATCAACCTTCAGGATGAAAGTCAAATCAACAACCACTAAACCACTGAGTGCCTTCACCATACAGCATCAAATAGAGGTTATTTAACTAAAGGCAGAAACCCATAAGTGGGTTGAAACGTGCGACCACTCTTGTACACTTCAAAACAAGCTTCTGATTATTCAATTTGCTAAGAAGTTGTTACAGCCATATTTGGAAATTCAAGATAAAAATATTAACCAATCAATTGCTAGAACAACTGGCTTCCTATCATTTTGGGACCGAGGGCTTTCCAAAATGGTACTAAGCAAAAAATGAATATTTGGAAGCTGTGAATACACATTACATGTTTCAACCCACTTATGGGTTTCTGCTAAAGGTTAACACAGCCTCTATAAGTTTACTATGCTTAGCTCTCTCAAAATATCTCACAGTAGCCAATATAAACGGAGTTGAAGGCAGAAAGGACCAAGTGCAAAGGGGTCCTATGGAAAATTTATACGCAGGCAGCAAAATTGCTGGTTGCCATCACATTTTGAGAGGGCTGTATGGTATGCTGCCATTAAATAAATTTAAAAATTGAATTATTGTGTAACATACCCCACACATCAGATTTAATAGAAAATGTGTTGTAGGCCAAAGCTTCTGGTGCAGTCCACTTAATGGGGAATTTTGCACCCTCATGAGCGGTGTAGATATCATATGTCACAAGTCTTGACAGACCAAAGTCTGCAACCTTCACAAGGTTGTTCTCTCCTACAAGACAGTTCCTGGCAGCAAGATCCCTGTAAAAATAAAAGGTTAAAAAGTTTAAACAGGTCAAAGGATGAATGCAATATTCCTTTTTTTTTCTTTGTTATACTCCCTATCAATATTCATAAGCACCTGATGATTGCAGGTGGTTACAGCTGAACCAAAGTGAGCACTTATCACACTGACTAACAACTGCTGATCTTAAAATTAAAGTACAGTCTTGACAGACTTAAGAAAAAATGAGAACAAATGTTGTAATCTTGAAACAAGATAAAGGAAACAGTGTTGAACAATGTGCAGTTCCAGAAAATACCCATACTCCCCCCACGGAAGGTTTTTTGTTTAGCACCCCCCGTCCCCCCAGGAAATTCCAGTTTAGGTTCATACTTTGCTTCTAAAATGTTGGCTTTTAAGACCCCCCTCCCCCTAGGAATTTCAAATGACCTTCCATGGGGTGGGTATGGATTTTTTCTGGAACTACACAATGTGTGTGAGCTGCATAGCATTTGTGTGAAGTGATTCCTAGAAAGGATATACCTGGTAGGAATAATGGGGATCAAAGGAAAAACATTTTACTGCGGGAGAATCAAACTTCAAGACATTTCACATTTTCATCTCACTTCATACACATAATAATCAGAAGACCTGTCACAGGAAATGCAAACATTCGGGAAAAAAAAAGGAACCAAAAACAGAGCATGTGGAAGTAATGTAATTTGACTTACCGTAAATCCTCGAATGAGTGGGGGGGGGGGGGGGGGGGGGGGGGGGATTAATTTGCACTTGTGAGTTTTTCAAAAAGCTCAAATTGCACGAGCCGTTAATTTTGAGCTTTTTGAAAAACTCACTCGTGCAAATTAATCCCAAAATGAACTCGAAACCGTATGATTACCTATACTAATTGGCTAATACAAGGAGTGCTTATTTGAAGGGGGTGATTATATGAAGGGGGTGCTTATTTGAGGGGAGGTGATATTTTGAGGATTTCCATTAACTACACCATAGGGTCAGGATTTGAGAGCCTGAGTACTCAGCCGCCTTTCCCCCAGCCAAACCCAGCACTTTATCCTACCTGTGAATAAAATTCATACTCTCTAAATAGGACATAGCATCAGCTACTTGAGTTGCCATGTACATCAGCGTGACGGCATTCAAATCCTTGCTGGCAGAGCTCCGTAAATAGTCCAACAAATTTCCATGAGGCATGAACTCGGTAATGATGTAGAATGGTGGTTCTCTTGTACAAACACCCAACAACTGCACAAGTCGTGGATGTTTAATTTCTTTCATGACTGCAGCTTCTTTTAAAAATTCATCTACTTCCATTGTCTCCTCCTAGAAAACATGGTAAAGTGACAAGATTAAAACCTGCATTACCTTAAACCTCCTGGATTTCAAGTTTTATGGCATATGAGTCACTAACCAATTGAAAGGCTCCTGGCAATAACATCCTAAGTACGTTTTTGGAAAATTTTCACTGAAATCTTGGATTTTTAGCCTCAAAAGGGACTCACTTGCCAAAATTATGACTGGATAATGTAAATATGACTGAAAGGATTTAAACCAGTCAAAAAATCTTCTACCTTCGAACAGAATAATTTTTTTTTGAAAAGATACATAGGGTGTCCTGAGAGCCATGGGGTGTCATAGGGGCCCAAAACATTTTCTCAAAGATGTGGATTTTCTTCCCCATTTTGGAGCTGTTTTAAGTACCTTAACAGTAATAAATCATTAATTTGACAAAACTGTGCTTTTAAAGGCCTACAACATACAATTTTAGTGAAAGTTACCAAAAACATACTTAGGACGTTCTTGTCAGGAGCCCTTTAATTATACCCAGATATCCTTTGAAATAGCTTGAAATGCAGCTATTTTTTATATATTGGTTTAACTCCATGGTGTCAAACCAGTGATCATGTAATCTTTATTTGACCTTCTCCTCCTAGTAATGTTGAACTTGCAATAACCTTTTGAGGATCATCACATATTAAACACCTTTGTTTAAAGACAATATCTGTAACTAAAACATTAAAGACAGATACTGTATCACTAATACAACAAAGTCTTCACTTTTGCATTCTGGTGGTATTCTGCTCTGAATGGCTGGACAAATAGGGCATGTGTGGGCCTCATTTACCACAATAAAACATGCATCATATTTAAAGTACATGATACATGTATAAGGACATAGAAGGCAACTGTTTTGTTCCATAAAAAATGGTGTACACATGACAATGTGTTGTGGTTGAAATTTTGTTTTTGGTTTGGGGATTTCAAAGCAGTTTAATTGATATTTTCCTTTGTCTCAGCTTCATTACCATAATCAAAGGTTTGAAATTTTGACCCCCCCCCCCCCCCCCCCCCCCAAAAAAAAAAAAAAAAAAAAAAAAGAAAAGAAAAAAGAACCATAACACCATGTTTTTTAACTACAGAATAATGGTGTATGAAACAGGCTGCATCTCAAGCCATTTCACCTGTATTTCCCTTTGGAAGGATGCTAATTTAACATATGAAAAATATGTCTGGTACTTTTCTTCCCAGTAAACTGTGACACCCACAAATTTTATGGCTGCCTTGAAAAAGTTAAAGATCATGATGCTGCAAGTCTATTTCAAATGCATCATTCATCGTAAGTAACATGTTTTTTTGTGTTTGCGACCACATTTCCTTTGTACATGCAAACAATGAATCAAAAAATACCATCATGTGGCAGGGCTGTGCTCTAGCAGTGCCTGAGTGCCATAGCAGCGCTCCAAGCTGTGACCATTTTGGTCGCCATGGCGAGTGAAAAAAAAAATTGGTGACTGAATTATCGGTGAAGGTTGCCATTCGGTGAACAAAGGATTTAAGCTCAAAACAATAAAGTTGACTTTACGTTTTATCGATTTTTGATTGAATCATCGTTAAATTAAATAAATATTACCATGCTTTTCTCCTGTATAAGGTCAATGATGAATCTGTTCCTCTTGCATCGCAAGACATGTGTACTGGCATAAGGATCTGTGTAACGCAGCTTCAAATTCATTGAGCAGCCATTTTGAAAACGTTCAGCAGTAGTGTCTTCATGTAAAGCAGCATGAAGTGTCTTGCGTTAATGAAATGACAATTTTTGGCGACCAAAATTTTCCAATGGCGACCATTTTAAAAATGTAGGTCGCCAAAAGGCGACTTATTAAAAAAATGAGCTTGGAGTGCTGCATAGGCAACTAGCTAAATGTTATAGTTGGACCCCCTTTGGGATCCCTGTGCACTCGTAGAGCACAGCACAGCTGTGCGTGGCACAGACAAAAATGTACCATGTGATGGAAATAGACTCACAGAATCACAATCGTTACCCCAAAGGTGGCCAAAATGTTTGTGGGTGTTGCAGTTTACTGAGATTCTGAGTAGTATCACTTCTAAAAAATTGGGAAAAATGGATGTTTGGGAAGTGGAAAAACATATTTGCAAATCATGAAGAACACTAACCCTTAGAGTCTTGACTGCTACTGGCCTGTCATGCTTCTTCCACACTCCCTCGTAAACCTCCCCATACTGTCCTCCGCCCAGCCGATGCTTCATGGCAATTTCTGTCCTGGCTATTTCCCATTCATCTGGCTCAGGAGAAAAGGTGTAAACTGCAGGTTTATCAGTCTTTGCCGCTGGATAATGCAGAGTTGTTACAAGTCCATCTGCATGCACAGAGTGATGGTGAATTAGCTCCGCAATTGAGGAAAATCTGTTTTCAGTTGAAACATACATTTTCCCATCAGGGGCATTGCTGACTCTGTAATGATACACACGCGAATCAAACCGCAGTGAGATCGATAACTGGCCTGGGCTACTTTCACTTTCACGAACAAGAAAACTTCCATTAATGCCACTGCTTAGGAGATATTCTGCAGCATTACGAGCTATTGTTCCATGATACCAGGAGTGTTTTTCCAAGCTGTTAACTGGTTTAACATAGCTTGTTGGTAACCAACCGATGTTTCCGTTTCTCGCCTGTCCTTCACACCATTCCTCGGTGTCATTGAACCGTATAATAGATACCTCTTCTCCAGACCGAATGCTTAGCTGATTGCTACCAGCAGCTTGAAAGTCATGAATTGCCACAAATATTGATTTATCCTGATTGTCCTCTGTAAGAAGGTCATCTTTAGAATCCCACTGTGCAGCTTGCTGTTCCAGGGGAGTTTCTGGCAAGGGTCTCCTTGAAAGATCTTCAAAATTGAAAAACCCCACAGAAACATAATGAGTGTTTAGTTTGGACATAGTGTGAAGCAGATAAAGTCATTGAAATTTGTTGAATTACTACATCACATTAACAGACACCCTAACTTATGATTGAGAGACAGTAGAAATGCAAACTGTAATCAAGAAGGTGGTTGCTTATGTGAGTTCCAAAATACAGCATTTCACAGACTGAGCCAATATAAACATGATAATTATATAAAGCTGGTCACCTAGATCAGTAGCCTCTTGGAAAGATATGACTGTAACAATATTATAAAATTCAGTAATACAGTAGTTCATAAGAAAAATACAAAAGAAATGAAAATTTAATTAACGTCTGACTGGTTAGCTCAGTTGATAGAGCGCCAGACTGCCGTGCAGGAGGTCGCGGGTTCGAATCCCGGCTGGACCAAAAACCAGGGTCTTAAAATAACTGGTAAGATCATGCTAGCTGTGTGCTCAACATCTGCCTCAGTTGAGATGATCGCATCATTGGGCGGTGACGTTAAGCCGTTGGCCTTGTCTCCTACATTTGTTATTTGTCCTTCGTGCGGGGGATGTTAAAGATCCCACAGCACTCTTTGCAAAGAGTTGGGGACATAGTCCCTGGTGTCTGTGCTCTGCTTTGTTTAAGTTATGGAGGCAACTGTGTCACAGATCACATTCAACATTAATTGTAAACTGCATTGGCAGTCTGGCAAAGTCCCCCAAACAGTGTTGTAAAGCGCATTTGAGTATACACACATAGAAAGTGTGCTATATAAATGTTCGATATGATAATTATTATGAAAATCCTGATACAGTTTGAAATCCTGTATCTTTGATACAGAATACTAATATGGTTATTTGCAATGACAAGCTGCTTGTTCTAATATATTATCTATCACATACGTATACATACATCAGGCTGGCCACTAATCAAAGTTATTCTAAAGTTATTCTCAACACTCCCATTGTTATGATTTATTCCACAATTTAGTGCAGTCAGGAATCCTTATGCGATATAAGACAAGATTGCTGTCATCATTCTAGTTACGAACAGGACTTTGAGTTATTCTGAAGTTAGCCAACACGTCCATTGTCACACAACTTTTCAAAACTTACATTATGAAATTTCTTATCAAGCATACAACACATGTACAAATAATGTATGAAGTTATTTTACAACAATATTATTTAGAATGTAATTTAAAAATGAACAATGAAATTTAAAATACAAGAGCTACAATATTAATCAGCAGAATATATTATGACAACTATATCTTGGCTAATTTTAGATTCCAACACCTGTTGATTAATTATAATTTATCATGTTATGAATATTTATTGTTAAAAGTAAAAAACTAAATTAAAATGAAATTTTAAAAATAATATGAGTTGTTTAAAAAATGTTTACATAAGGTATTTGAACATCCTGCAATATATTGCACACATTTGTAGTAACTGTGTGTACATATATGTATATTGTTTCCCATGCCACAACGCTACAGACAAGAACATCATGAACTCTTGTGCATTCACATCGACCACTAACAAAACTGGGTTTAGAATAATCTTGATCCAAGCTAAAGAGAAGGGATTATTCAAAATATAATGTCAAGATTTTGTGTACATCTCCAAAATTTCCCACATTTAAAAAGAATATGAACATATTAACCAGACATAAAGAGAATAACCTTTAGGCTGTCGTGATAAACAGATCTGACTCAAGCTTGTATATAATATAAATAACAATATAATCACTTGATATTTGATTTGCATTTTATGCGAGTTGATTACTTTAACAGCACTGATAATATCGTATTGAGCCGATGAAGAGGGTCTCTAACCAGCTTAAAGATTTAGCGACCAGTTCCACAAATGACAAAAGAGAATTCTTTATGAAAACAACACTTAAGACCGAGTAAAGGCGTAACTTTTGACTTAAGCCCCCCTGCTTGTGTTTGCTGAGTTTTGGCGATCAAACTTCAAACTTCAAGGTCTCTTGTTTTGACAACATCAAGGGATCACTTCGCCAATTACGGTCGCAACCACCGTCAGGACAGGAAATTATACGGGTTCACACCGCCATTTCGCGAATAACAAAATGTCTCTCTTGAATTAATCTGGTTTCGGAAGTACTAAACGAAGTTTTTTCGCCGATTTACTCGAACAAATGGTGAAGGATGTAGAAAGTTAATTTCATGCCGCTTTCTATTTTGATGCAATTGGTAAAATTCCAAATAATTTGCACCTGATTGACCTGAAAAGTTAAAAATTGATTCCAGCGGAGCTGAATCTTTGTTTTAACCAACATGATCCGTCTTAACACAACCCACAAGTAATTTGGAAATATTTCACCAAATTCCACTGCAAACTCATCGAGTTTGTGGTTGGTGTACAACGCGAGATAACTTCAAACGATACAAAAAAAAGCTTGGGATTATGGCTTACGATTTACTCACCTGAAGTAGCGGGAGACTCGGATTTGTCAACATCTTTACTCTTTGTGAATGACTTGAAATTTTTTGCAGATTTTCCTCGATCGGCAAGAGCCTTGACTTGCTGTTGTCCCATGGCTTCACAGCCGAGCCTTGAGCCTCGTACCCACAGATGCCATCTTTTAACGTGATAATCGACGCGTTCCTCTCACGTAAATTCACCAGAATTCGCACAAAATACAGCAATCATATTAAATCACATTGTAAGCTCAAAGCTTGCATTAAAACGCAAACAAAAGGGCTAAAAATCAGCAATTTCAAACACCTTCCTTTCTGTGTGTGTCATGCGACCCGGAAACTAGACCCGCTCCAGTCCCTTGTAGCGGAAATCGACAAACATGCGCAACCCACAGGTTCTTCTTGCGCGCTAAATTCAAGATGGCGTCCGCAACAAGATCGGCTAGGTAAAATACTGAAAGTTTATAATTTGTGCACTCACGTAGTCTTTTATACTTTAGCAAAATGTACACATGCGTGATTTATGGTGATATTTTTGTAACGATCTACGAAGATCATGCAAGGTTCATTCATTTTTCTTTATTACAGAAAGCTCATTTTAAGGCTGTGTACAGCTGTGTATCAAGCTTTACTGACTGATTAGTTTGACATCTTAATTATCTTTTATATGAGGACAGTATTTCAGTTTAAACATTTTTTTTTCTACTTTTTTCACTTGGTCTTACACACCGTAGCAAAAATGATTTCCAACAACAAAATTATTGTGGGTTTCCTTTTACCTGTATTAAGCCTAAAGGTGATAAGTTTATGTGTAGTTTAGTGAAATAAGCAAATAAGCTGATCTTAATATTATACAGGTGTATTAAAAGTCAGCGTAGAGTTGTAATATGAAAATTTTGTTTCATCAACTGATGCTGTGTTCACACTAGGGTAAAACATGTTTAGTGTGATCACAAATGAAACATGTTTCACTATGAATTTTGTTCACACCAGGCAGCACATCACACGAATCATGATTGAAACGTGTTTATTCTGATCATGATTGAAACTACCTCATGCAGTAGTTTGCCAGATGGAACATGTTAGCGCAAATATTGTCTCCTTGTTGAACGCTGCAATGCCTTTTGTTACCGAAGGGCTAAACCACAAATCATGCAACAGCAAGTTTGAGCTCAATTTTATTTTTGGTAATTTATGTGTATTAAATTATAAAAAAATTATGCAAGCTTTATTATAATATGCTTGTTTCTTAAAACAGCATAAAATTAAGTGTAGAAGCAGGTGTCAAACATGTTTTGAAATTAACAACTAATGTGAACAATGAAATTGCAAACATGTGAAACGTGTTTTGTTGAAACATGTTTACTCTAACAGGGCTCTCCTTAAATTTTGAAGCAGAAGGAGAATAAATTTGAGTAGGCGTCAGAGAAACTGCTTCAAGATTACATTGTATCAAATTTCAATTATTTTCAAAACAAACACTGTGCTTATGATTTCAGTTTTATTTCAATCTGGAAAGCGGTAATGCCTTTGTTTTTTTTTATCACTGCACTTGAAGTGAAAAGTTCACACTGTGGATTTTACCATCTTCCAAAATATTTTTTTTTTAATTTGGATCTGAGTAGTCGGCACACCCAGTACGACTAGATAGCAATTCTCTCTGGTCGCTGGGGCTTACGGAGAACCTTGTCTTCAGCGTTGATGTGAACACAGCATAAGTTGATAGTGTAAATTGGCCACTCTGCTTTTTGGTCACTGTAAATTGGCAAACAACTTTTTGAATCCTTAGCGGTGGCCAATTTACCTTATGATCTTACTTGATAAAACCAAATTTTCATGTTTTACTCCCCCACCAACACAGCACCACCATTTTTCTTTAGAAACTAACCCCTTTATTAATTTAGAGTTGCTCAGTTATAATACACAGCTTTAATAGTTGCCTTATTGTGGGGTGCCAAAAGTCAACTGAGATAAATTCTACTTTAACTGTCATGGATACTAATTACTAATATATTAATTACAGAAGACTAATTTTATCATGATGGTACATGTACATGTGTATGACTTGTACATGTACCTTCATGGTAAATTATTCTTGGCAAAGAGCATCTAAACAACTGGCCAGGGTTGAATTGAAAGTTTTGCACCAAAACTTTTTGTTCTCCATCCTCACTTGAATCAGTGATTATTTCATATTCATAAATATGCAAACAGACTCCCCTTTCACAGAAATAAATGAGGAGGAGCAAAGAAAGAAAGTAAAGCAAAAGAAAAGAGAAACATTTTCTTGACTTTTCTCATCTTTGAACATATTATCTTTTATTTATTGTTATGATCTTGGTCATAGGAAAAGGTCCAAAAGAAATGAAGATGTACGAGAGGTATATAGTTAAAGTAACAATGTAAAATGTTGTGGTTACAATTTTTTTTTGGTCTTAAATATTTTTTGTTTTCCTTTGTCTCAGAATATGATAGTAAAACTGAGACAAAGGAAAATAAAAATATAGACTGGTTTCAAACCAAAGAAAACTTTTAACCACAACATATATATGATTTAAATTTAATTCAAACATTTTTTGTCTGGTGATTATTCCAAATTATTTAAAATATTAATTTTCTCCTGAAGAGAGCAATTAAAAATTATAAGTCTATATCATTGTTTTTCATGTAGCTTATTACTATACATTCTATGAAATCTGTGTATACAGCTTAAAAAAAACACCTCAAAACTAGACAAATCCTCAAAACTATTTGAGGGCCATTTCAGGAGCAAAGATATTTTAAAGACATTTACATCAGTAATGGGCCACTTTGCCTGTGTTCCATACAAATGTCTGTCAACATTGCATGAGGGTAGCCTATTATAATTCCAGAAAATACAGTGTATTCAAATGCTGCAAAAATACTCTGATTCATCAATTTTGCTTATAAATAATTAAATGTTCCCAATTTGTAGTCCACTTGTGGACAGTTAGTAGAGTTGACATCTATCCCCTAGATAAGAAGCCAAGAAAATGCTCTATGATTTAATATCAATGGTGAAATGATTTTTCATTATCACTTGATTTTATCATTATTATCATTCAGTTATAATGGTCAGGTAAAGTACCGGGTATTCTATTTAATCATCATGAATATTAAAATTAAAGTTCTATTTCTTTTCATAGGATTTACATGTAGGTCTGGAAGCAAGCGGATTCAAATTCTCACGTCAAAGCCGTTATCGAAAGGTGAAGTGGGGAATTTCATCACTTATTTTTTTTGAAACTGTTAAAACCTTGAATGAAGTGGATTTAAAGTCTAATAAAGTAAAATGATGAATTACAACATAAAAAAAACGCTTTCATTCATGATTTAAACTGAGTAAATGTATTATTCTCAGGTTAGTCCAAAGGCAGGAAGTTTAACTAAAAGTGCGCGTAAGAACAGAAGATCCAGCTTTGCCCAGGGGAGAAAAAAACGCAAGTCCTTTGGCTTTTCATCTGCTCCAGAAAAATCTGGTTAGTTGATGTTTTTCTTAACCATTCCTGTTATATACCTTTTTAACCTCCATTTTGATAGGACATTTTACAAAATTGGTCAGACATCCAGTACCATCATTTTGGAGTTTTCCTGAGTTGCCATTAGCATACAGGCGTACATGGTGTTCTATAAGAGGTTTTGCAGCTTGCAATGCATTTAATAGCAGGGTGATTTGAAATCACACAGCCTTTTCTGAATTTTCTTAAATCCAGATAGCCTTTTTACAGCAAAACAGTTCAAACAGCATAAATTCGTTAAAATTATCATTTTTAATGTTTTTGGAATCAAATGCAATGACTTACAACAAGACTTTCAAGGCAAAAGCCATTGCATTTCTTTTTTTGTGCTGGAACAATATGTCAGAGCAAAATTATATATTTAGTCAGACATCTTATGATTTCGGTCAGGCGATGTCCAATGACCGGCTGTTTTTTAACAGCAGAGGATACATACATACATACATACATACATACATACTTTATTACCACGTCCCCAAAGGGGATTTTCAGAGGCAATGATAAAATGATAAAATACAATGATGAAATACAATGATAAAATACAATGATAAAATATAATACAAAATACTACAAAATTCTAATCACATAGAATTGTAAAAATTATTTAAAAGCTGAGATTTAAGGCGACGCTTAAAATCGATAACCGATTCGCAAAGTTTAAAATCGTTCGATAGAGTATTCCATAAAGTGACTGCCCTATAATAAAATGTTCTTTGGCCGCTGGTAGTTCTAAAACGAGGTATGTTGAGCATTTGAGAGTTTCTAGTTCTACGGTTTATGACGTCACATCGTCTAATGAACTGTGCTGTCAAATATGCGGGGGCACGTCCCGTCATGCACTTAAATGACATTATGGCATCTCGGTAATAGAGTTGCTTTTTTATCGGCAACCAGCGCAATTCCTTCAAAATTGGAGATACGTGATCGTATTTTACATGTTGTTGCCAAAAATGCAACCTGTGACATGTCTATAAGTAAATATCATGGTCCTTTTGCAGATAACCAATTATCAGTCAGGGGCCTACCTGCCTGTAGGCCAAGTAAGCACTAGCTTACAAGTTTTTTTAAATTTATCAGCTACAAAATGACAATGCGATGTGTTTCCGTATATTATGCTATGTTAACCTTTTCTTTTTTCAACTTGTGCCTCCTGGCTTAATACTGATAAAAACTGGCCAGGAATGCCATAGCCCCTGTCAGTATTGCATACAGTGTACATATCATTCATTCCATATGCTAAGATAAATGAAAAGACTGACAGAGAGTGT
Source organism: Cladopsammia gracilis (assembly GCA_022457155.1). Taxonomy (NCBI): domain Eukaryota; kingdom Metazoa; phylum Cnidaria; class Anthozoa; order Scleractinia; family Dendrophylliidae; genus Cladopsammia; species Cladopsammia gracilis. The sequence goes on along the minus strand of JAJGOT010000127.1, from coordinate 920,138 downwards.
TAATAAATAGTTAGCATTACAATCATGTAAACAATTAATCACAACACAGTTCCTGCTTTCTCATTTCAGAGCTTTACAAAGATATTCCCATAGATTTACCACCTGAAGCAAGATTAAGAAAGTTATTTGATGCTTGTCTTAAGGTATATAATTTTTTTTTATGTTGTGGTTCAAATTTTTCTTTGGTTTGAAAAATTTCCAATCAGTTTGATTTTCATTTTCTATTGTCTCAGATTATGGAAATGAATCTGAGACAAAGGTAAATGAAAATTAAACTGGTTGGAAAATTTTCAAACCAAAGAAAAATTTGAACCACAACATATACATGTAACTGTTCTTTCACATCACTGGCTTAGAATTTGATTACAGCAATACAGTAATTTGGATTTGTATCAATTGATATTATCTTACTTCCTTTTGTAATTTGAGTTAGAACATTAATTTTGTGATTGTATAATTTATCTTGTTCAATAAGTTTGCTGGAATGGAATGTTGGCATATTTTACAGTCTGAAGATAAAAGCCACCTAAAAGTTGTGGACCAGAGGTTCAACACCAATGAATTTTTCTACAAACTGTTTCTTTCTTTCGACTTTCACTTTTTTTTGCCCCCAAAATAGGAAACATTTTTTTCTTGATAGGAAATTTACATATGCTCCCTGTTATCTAGCAGTGCCTGGGTGCCATAGACAACTAACTTTTGTCTTGAGGCAAGAAGAAAAGCTGAGTTTTAGCACAAAGCTTAACTGCTGGGCACCCTAAATTTTATAGTTGGGCTCCTTTTGATAACTCTTAGAGCACAGCCTTTGCTCGTATTCTAAACATTTGTGGAAACTCAGGTATTGAAAACCCAACACCTTTATAGTCATTAATTTATTTATGTTTTAAAGCCAGTCTATTCCTTGGAAGCCCTGCTGTTTGGCTAGTTTATCTACATATTGTACAAATTATTAGTAAGTAAACATGTTGATTAGTGTGTGTATTTCATAATATCAGGATGCATTGGAGAAACTTGACACAAATTCATCTGAGTACAACATTGATGGAATCCCCAACTTCGGTGAAGAAGGTGAATAGTTTTTATACAATGCTATGTACTAATATCAGGGTTGTCAAAAGTAGCCGGCTGCCGGCAAAAATCACCACCTTCTTTGTTATCTTGGCCGGCTACTCAGCTGGGCTGTTCTTTAGAAGAGATGGCCTTTTCCCCAACCTCGGCTGCCTACTCCAACAATACAGTCGGCTACTTCAATGCTACTACTACTAGTAGTACTACTACTAGTAGTAGTACTACTACTAGTAGCTACTACTATGACAACCCTATAATATGTTCAGTTTCAGCATCACAGCATCGCTTTAAATGACATCTTGACTTGACAAACGCTGCTTACTCTACCTTTCAACTTGACTGTCACATTTACATTTTTAAACACTTTAATGTGTTGTGAGCTTTTAGTGATGGCTTTATGGGCATTTACAAATTAAATAAATTGTCAATTTTTAAGAGTTGTTTTTCTTCTTCTATATTTGACTGGCCAGAAATTATACTTGACCAAGCTTAAATCTGTTTGACTGGTCATAATGACTGGTACATCTGTGCAGGAATTATTTAAAGCCCTGCACAATGTCAGCCTGTGCCACAACTAAAATAATTATTAATACTTTATTTCATTTTCAAAGCAAAAGAAGTTTTTACCCATTTGCAAGCTGTGATATCAGACAGTGATATCATTGATAAAGCATTTAAACCACCCAGCAGTGAAGTGAAGTAAGTGTCTCTAAATAACCATACATCGAGTGTCCTGTTTGTTATTGTGTACCAATTCCTTTGTTTTGACAAAATAAAACTTCTTTTTTTTTCTTTTGTTAAGGGCGTGGTCAAAAAAGACCATTAAGTTAAAACGTTTTGGTGCAGAATGGTCTAGCTTTTTGTGTATGCACTTGTTTTCATACATGTACTTATGGGACTAACAAGCATGGAACAGTATTTTGTTTCTCATTTTAAAGGGCAATGTCGCCTACATGACAGCTACATATTTTTATTACCACTTTGAAACGCTAAAAATCATACCTTATTACACTTTATTTTCACAACACTTTAATTTGATGTCACAAAAATGTAAGTGTCGTGAAAATTTTCATGCTCGAAAAATTACCATACAGATATTAAGCTTTCAGTGAAATATTCGTCCTTTAATAATGGTTCTGAGTCCACTTATTCAATGTCTTTGTTGTCCTCACAGTCAATCTCCTGTGCACCAAGTTCTTTGAGTATTTGGCTTGTACAGTCATTGAAATTTCCATTTACGGCTCTTTCAACCAAAGACTTGTTGATGAACTATTCAATGGCTTGTATGTTCTATAACGATGACTCAATGATGACTCGATGATGGTATATTTTTGTTTTTAAGTCAAATAGCGAAGGTATTTAATGATTGATTTATCAATAAATTTGTGAAAATAAAGTGGCTCAGTTTCTACAAAATGTAACAAAATTGTGAAACTAAAGTGTCAAGAAATATGACCATCCCCAAATCGCGAAATTAAAGTGTTGCAAAAATAAAGTGTAATAAGGTATTTGTATCAGTTGATAATAATGGTCCAGTTTTATTACCAAATACACTGTGAGTGAACAGAAAGCAGTTGCCATTGTCCTTGTGGAGAGGTGGCAGTTGTAGTGATCAAGTATGTATGAATCCTTGACTGGGATGAAAAAACTGGCCATTGTGGAAAGGTGGCCATTAAAAGAGGTTCAACTGTGTTTGTCACATCATAACCTTGCACTCACAGGCAAATACCCAACCCCAAGAATCAGGAACTGGAAGTAAAGTTAGCCTCGTGTTTGACTGTTACAGAAAGGTATGTACTGTACCTATATGCTGGTACTAATAAAATAGTATTGAAATTTGAAAAATCTTCACAATTAAAGATCAGCATCTGAAAGTCCTGGACTGGTTATTAGCTGGCAGCTATAATACAGAACTTCCTGGATAGGTGCTTTAAAAGACGATATGTACATCTTGTAAGCTAATAAATAATAATATAAGGGAATTGTTAGAGAAAGCAGATAGAAGAATTTTTAAGAAACACAGCTCCGACATTGACCACCCTTTAAATAATATTTTGCCTAGTAAGCAGAAAGAAACAAAATACAATCTAAGCGGTAAGAGTAGTCACTGCCCGAAGATAAACACTATCAGATTCCAGAACGCATTTGTAAATAGACTAATTTTTAGTCACTCTTAATTATTCACATTTGTAATTTCTTACCTTACATATTTATATTTAAATTTAGATTTATCCTTTTTAATATTGTAACTTAAGATATGTGATTTTATATCTTAAGATGAATAAATATTAGAGGTTATTCAGTGGGAAGTTGTGTAATACGGCTGAGTATTTTTACGATAAAGGCTTGAAAAAATAAAAAATGAAGAGTGAAAATGCCCAGCGGTATTATTCAACCTTTCGCTGAATAATTTGTTTATTATATGATAGTAATTTTCTCCTAAAACTAAGTTTTTGAAACTGTTTTTCCTAGCGCAGTCAGAAGAGTGTAATAACATGTCATTTTTGCACTCGTTTTGATGCGTATTTGCACTCTAGAATGCTATGTCAAATAATAAAGATTATAAGTCATTATTATTGTTGTTATTATTATTATTATTATTATTATTATTATTATTAATATGGCCAGCAACTGCAGTGAAGATGATTGGCAACTCAAAGTTTAAAGATGACCATGGGGGCTATGTTTAGTTTATACCCACCTATTTTCCTTGTTCAGCTGGCAACTTCAATGCTTTATGACAGCTCCGTAGTTAATAGGTTTTACCTGAATGTCATCATCCACAGACACAAAATTTTAAGAACCACCTTTAAACAACACCACAATAAAGTACTACTCATATCCCTTAATCTAAGCAGCCATAACCCAAACACTACAAAGGTTGCCACATCCGCTTGTTACCCAGCATACTGCTGGAAACCCCTTACCCCTGACAAGGTGATTAATTAGTGTTACGATACTGATAGAAGAAGCTAAAACAAACTATTTTGTTGCACTGGATAGCTGCTCCAGGAAGGGGGGACTCCCATAAATATAAAAGTGACAAGGGTAGCTGTCATATCTTTTAGGGGTTTGCATTGGTTTGGAACCACTAAGGGTCCCTTGAGCTCCTAAGAATGCCAAAATCAAAATTTGACAAAAATCCTAAATTTTATTTCATTTTTGCAAAATATCGAAAAAATCAAATGGTATGATGCAAAAGTAATGTCAAAGAGGTTTCATTTGAATGTACACACCATAGGATTTCATTGACAGATTCAAAAGTTAGAAATACACTACATGTTTCTGTAATTTACTCTGGGGGTGAAAGGGTTAAAGAAGCAATTGAAAAAAGCACAGCTCTTTAAATTAAACACATTTCAGCCTAACAGACTTGTAATACTGTCCTACCATGTGTTACTTTTGCCAGGTGGAAAAGAGAAAACGAAAAGTGGGATAAATTATTATCATCTCATCAAGAGCAAGTGACAAAGGAAGAGAGGTAACAAAGATTCCCAAGATTTTAATGCCAAATATGCTAATTTCCTAATGTTTACTTTCATAGTAATATACATGAAAAAATTACTCGATTCTGATTGGCTAAGAGCAGTGCAGTTCAAGTGTAACACCAGTGCAAATTACAAATCGAAAAAAAAAAATTTTTTTCCTTTTTTTTTGCCAAAAAAAGAAGAAAAAAATTTCCAAAAAAAAATTTCCAAACAAAAATGGATGCAAATTTTTTCAGGTATAATTATTAATAAGTAATCATACGGTTTTCTGGTTCAATTTGGGATTAATTTGCACTTGTGAGTTTTTCAAAAAGCTCGAATTGCCTTCGCGAAGGAGCTCATGCAGTTTTGAGCTTTTTGAAAAACTCACTCGTGCAAATTAATCCCAAATTGAACTCAAAACCGTATGATTACCTATACTTAAACTTCACTTCAATATTTCTAACAGACGACATCAAGATAAAGATTTGAAAGCTACAGACCAGTGCCCAGACTTCCTCTCCTCAGAGCAGCACCAATTGCTTTCTGGGAAGCCATCATTGAAAAGTTTAATGGAGAGACTCAGTGATATGAAGAAGGAAACAGTTACACAGGTATATATACATATGTATATAATTTTAATACCTGGTTTAGTGTCGTCACTGGGACAGACAGTGCTTGATAATGTAGTAGAGCAGGAATATGTTTTTTACACGATGAGATGTTACAAAATTAATAGTAACTCGAGTTTCACGCTTGGTGACGATCATCAGACTCTGAGGATGATGATCTAATGATTGCCACCATGTGTGAAACTCCAGTTTAATACTATTTTTTAACATCTCATCATGTAAAATATATATATATATATATATATACTGAACACCTCCATAACCTGATTGTTTATATTGTAACATACGCACTTAAACGTTGCGCATATACGTATTTAGTTACACAAACGATGTATTGTTCTGTATCCCGTTGAATTTCTATTTTTGTATTTTTTTGAATTTTTGGCAGTTGCCTGATGATCGTGTTGCTTGCAACACGTGAAACTCCGAGTAGCAGATAAAATGTTTTTACAATCTTAACTTCTTCGTATACTTTTACTTTTATATATATATATATATATATATATATATATATATATATATATATATATATATATATATATATATATATATATATATATATATAATATATACAGCCCACAACTAGTGGAGTGTTTTATAATATTCTAATGCACCATTCATGTGTATATGTTTTTATTCATTGTCATCAATGGAAATTAATACCTGTTTCAACATGGACAGGTTTTTGTTCGTTTTCACTGTCCGTATACACCTGATTGAAAAAAAAAATGTTGTCGGGTGTAAAGTATAACAGGGTGCAAAGAAAGTCATTTTTACAGCTTTCCATTCGAGCCAGCTGAAGCTAGCATTTACTAGCCCAGAGGTCATTTCAACTAGCCCCAAAAACTTTTTGACTAGCAGAATTGATTTCTCAGTTCTTCTGTTACTCGAATTCTGCAAAAAAACATCACTTGCCCAGTGGGCAAGTTGAAAACAGAATTCACTAGCCCGATAGCAAAATCCACTAGCCCCGGGCTATCGGACGCTACAAATTGTACTTTCTTTGCAAGCTGTATAAGAACAATACCAGTGTGCATGACCTAAAGGTTTTCTGGGAAGTGGAAAACATTTCTTGTGTTCTCGGATAAATTACATTATTATAATACAGTATGCACAAAATCAGGTCTGAATCTTTTAGGAAGGAATAGATCTTAAAAACCGATAAAAGATATGTTAACAAGCCTTATTTGTCGTGTTCACAGCATCCCATTGTCGTATCGTTTATGGTTTATGCTTTTTTTCTGACAACGTTTCTTCAATTAAGTGTATTGCGTTACTAAAAGTTGATTGGAATCAACTGCATGGGTAGTCTGTGTTTCACAGCAAGTGGTGGAATGGACACAATTGTGTTAGGTTGTCATTCGGCTCAAAAACCCCCAATTTTTTCATCGTCGCTGCTTTGTCACTGTACTTTTGGTAGTGCGTGGAAAACATGTTTTGCAAATTGTTTTGCACAGACTCTTTAGTCTTACCCAGTCGCTATTTTTTTTTGGCTCGAGAGAAGATTGGATACAAGAGTGAATTGAGACGTGGGGTGTCAAGGGAAGGGAAGATGAGCGTCTTGCACATTTCATAAAACGACTGAGCTCTTTTTAAACTGATTTTTTTTTAAGGTAAATACAGTTGCAAATACAACAAATATTGTCAAGCAGTATGAGGAGGCATCCAAAGTCTTCATTGATAACCAAGTCAAAACATTTGGTAAGTAAATAACTGGAAAAAAAATCCAACTGTGGTGTTGAAAATGTTAAAAGCTAAGCGTCACCAAATGAAAGTGAAGCTAAGTAGCTTTTGATTTGTGGTTGGACTCTGAGGGTTAAAGGACTGAGTCTACCCTCGATTTAATGCAGTTTTTAATTGAGTGTCGTAAAACCAAAACCAGTGTAATTATTTTGGTCAATCACAGCAGACGCAGATGGAGACGTTTTCATGAGTGTCGTAAAACCAAAACGAAAGTAAGTACTCTGTTTAATCACAACACATGCAGACAATCCAATGAACCAATCAGAACTCGAAGCAATTACATGTAGTCGGCGCCAAGCGCGGGAAAACGCGTGCGAACAAGTCATGATTGGTTTTGGTTTTACTTCGGATTGGTTGAGAAAGTGGCGCGAGATTTTTTAGCCAATCACAAAATGTAGCGATGGAAAACCAAAGCAATTGCGAAATTACTTCGGCGCTCAAATGACAACTGCTGTAATTCGTTAAACTAATCAGAACTCGAAGCAATTTCACGTAGCCGGCGCCAAGAGCGAAAAAACGCGTTCTGGGAAAGTTATCACTGGTTTTATTTTACTTTGATTGGTTTTGAAAGTGACGTGAGATCACCAAGCGCAGCAATGTAAAATCAAAGCAATTGAAAAATTTAAATTACTTTCAACTCCCAATTAAATACCGCTTCATGGTGCTGTTTGTTATGCTATACAAGGTGGTTCTTTCATTTTTTTTTTCAAGGATTTGCGCGTGTCGAGTATCAAAGAAAAAGGCGACTCTCTCATGCTTTTCGCTTATCGCGCCACTACAACATTCCCCCAAGAAAAGTTATTACTTATGCTTTGGTTTTTCATTGCTACGCTTTGTGATTGGCTAAAAAATCTCGCGCCACTTTCTCGACCAATCAGAAGTAAAACCAAAACCAATCGTGACTTGCTCGCACGCGTTTTCCCGCGCTTGGCGCCGCCGACGTGTATTGCTTCGAGCTCTGATTAGTTCATTGGATTGTTTATGACTGTTGTGATTGGTCAGAGTAATTACTTTGGTTTTGGTTTTACAACACTCAAATCTATAAAAGGGTTAGTTTCTAAAAGAAGCTGTTGTGCTGTCGTGCTGCAACTGAGTTGATAAGGTAAATTGGCCACCGCAAAGAAATTCAAAAACTGACGGGGAGAGGGGAGGGGGAGGGGTGGGGAAGTGAAACATGAAAATTTGGTTTATCAACTGAGTTGATAAGGTAAATTGGCCACCGTAAAAAGAGTCAAAAGCTGACGGGGGGGGGAGGGGTGTGGAAGAGAAACATGAAAATTTGGTTTTCTCAACTGAGTTGATAAAGTAAATGGGCCACCGTAAAGAGATTCAAAAGCTGACGGGGGGGGAGGGGTTGGGAAGTGAAACATGAAAATTTGATTTTATCAACTGAGTTGATAAGGTAAATTGGCCACCGTAAAAAGAGTCAAAAGCTGACGGGGGGGGGGGGAGGAGGGGTGGGGAAGTGAAACATGAAAATTTGGTTTTCTCAACTGAGTTGATAAAGTAAATGGGCCACCGTAAAGAGATTCAAAAGCTGACGGGGAGGGGGAGGGGTGGGAAAGTAAAACATGAAAATTTGGTTTTATCAACTGAGTTGATAAGGTAAATTGTCCACCGAAAAGCGATTCAAAAGCTGACGGGGTGGGGGGAGGGGTGGGGAAGTAAGGTAAATTGGCCACCGCAAAGAGATTCAAAAGCTGGCGTCTCGAGCGCTAGTACTTCGTCAAAGCGAATCGTTCCAAAGAGCTAGCACTCGAAACGAAACGTCAGCATTGTTTGGCTTGTTGTTTGATGAATGAAAACCTATTTCCTGACAGGTTTAAAAGAGATTTTCTTTTCCTTTTATTAATTCTCAGCTAAGACGACGTTTGAAGCTACAAACCAAGCTGGAACGCCAAGAACAGTTATTTCTCGACTGTCGAAGAAACGCTGATATTTCTTCATCTTTACCACGGATATCATTTCCCTCGCAAACCTTTTTAGTTGTAGATTATTATTATATAACTGCTCTTTTGTAAATTTCTGTATTATAATTTTGAGGTGTGTAGAAAACGGAAAAAGGATACTTTTCCTACCCTGTTAAATGAGGCAACAAACTATATGGCATGACCTGTCATGGATTCGAGTCCCGCTCTTCGTTTTTTAGTGTAACTGCTTACAGGATCCTAGTCAACCACGCCTTTTTCTTGTTTAAATTCCGGAACTTGTGATCAAATCACGCAGGTTTAGATTCACTGTGCAAATGCTTTGAATTCCGATCTGACATACCGTAAAATGTTGTCGGGTGTAAAGTATAAGAACAATACCAGTGACCTAAAGGTTTTCTGGGAAGTGAAAAACATTTCTTGTGTTCTCGGATAAATTACACATTATTATAACACAGTATGCACAAAATCATGCTCTGAATCTTTTAGGAAGGAATAGATCTTAAAAACCGATAAAAGGTATGTTAACAAGCCTTATTAGTTGTGTTCACAACACCCATTTTCGTATCGTTTATGGTTTATGCTTTTTTTTCTGACATTTCTTCAATTAAGTGTATTGCGTTACTAAAAGTTGATTGGAATCGACTGCATGGGTAGTCTGAGTTTCACAGCAAGTGGTGGAATGGACACAATTGTGTTACATGTAGGTTGTCATTCGGCTCAAAAACCCCCATTTAGATTCAAATTGCAAATGCTTTGAATTCCGATCTGACATACCGTAAAATCCCAGGCAAGTTGCATAAAAGAGAGTTGTCTACATGTTTTACAACTCGCAACGCAAACTTTTAATAGTTGTACAAATGGTTGCAAATTCTTTTGTAACTTGTTTACAAACGGCATTGCTTGCAAGTTGCAGGAAATAGTACGTGATTCAACAGCACCATAAAAAGCCGAAAGTGCAGGAAAGGGTTAGTCTCTGCGTCACTTACACCTCCAGCTTTAAAGACATGCGTTGCGAGACACACCAAACATTAAACGGCCGCGAAAAGCACCACAAAATTAGAGGAACGTTTATAAAAAAGTAGTATGAAGGTGAAAAGGGTGACTAAGTTGGCTGCGTATTTACGAAACGTGTACAACCTATGAATCTGATAAAATAAGTAAATGATTTTATAAAAATTGTGCTGTCTTTTCTCCTAGTTCCCGGGAGGGCTACTTATCCAAATTTCTTTAGTCATATTGACGAGCTTAAACGCGAATACTATCTACTATATGGGAGCCCGGGAAAGACAAGGATTAGGCGGGAGAGTTGCAGATGAGTGAATGAAATGTCAAATGCGGATCAAATGCCAAAGCTCCTAGTATTTTTGTTGATCAGTAGTAGTTGACCTCCTCTTTCTGATTGGCTAAAAATTCTCGCGCCACTTTATCAACCAATCAGAAGTAAAACCAAAACCACTAAGTGACTTGTTCGCACGCGTTTTCCCGCGCTTGACGCCTGCGACATGTTTTGCTTCGAGCTGTAATTGGTTCATTGGATTGTTACGTCTGTTTTGATTGGCCAAAGCAATAACTTTGGTTTTGGTTTTACGACACTCAAGATGGGAACCAAACAAAACGTTTGAAGGTCTTGACAGATTGTGCTGGTAAACCGTGGAAAAGCTGCTTAGAAAAGTGGTAAAAAAAGTTGCGAAAATTGTTAAGTTTCTTCTTAAATTTGAAAAGTTGCTCGCAAAATAAGCTTTTTGCTCCTAAATTTGCAAAGTTGCCAGTTAATCACCCTTTAAAAATAACCAATGTTTTGTTTGTGGACGTCAATAAAATAAAAAATGATAACTGAATGTATTAAAAAACGTATTGCAAGATTTGCATCTAGATGTTAGCTTGATGTCTTCTAAAAGCTCGTTTCTCAAAAGGTGCTCGATCCGAGAGGTAAAAGTCCCTCAAACTCCAGAAACGGCCTACAAAAGTTGACAAGCACAACCTGTATAGGCCTAATCTTCGGGATTTTTCCGCCAACAAGGAAGGGAGCTGACAAATTGCCCTCCCTTAGAGCCTTACACATTTTTTTTCTGACAAAGAGGAAGCCTCTCTCTTCGATTCGCCGGTGAAGATAAACCTGTTTTGTGACTAAATACCCACTACCTCTAAAATGATTTATTTAGAGTGGATTAGAATACCAAAGAAAACCAAACCCTACTAAACAGAGATCTCCTCAACCGCGGTATATGAAATGAAAAATAATTTTGTCTAATATGCTTGTTTATTCCCTTATGAACCCAAATATTTGGGTTTAGTCGACCAGAAGCAATTTCATCGAGTGTTTTTGAGGACGCAAAGATCGTATTTTGACAACCGAACGTGGGTCCATTTTTCTTCGTTCTGTTGATTTTCTCCTTCCATCTCGAAATAACAATATAATAAGCTACAAAATTATGCAAACAATTTTCATTTCATATACACGTTAATTTAAACGAAAAATCCGCGAATACATACCGAAGTATATCGACCCAAATTCCCCTTTCATAAAACGTTTTTCCCAGTTATTTTAGCAAATAACGTATTTCTGTTCTGTGAAAATCGTAACCGCGCAAAACCAAACAGCCTATCAGTCGCATTCCCAGAGGGCGCGTCCCATTTGGTCAGCACTATACTGTCGAAGCTCGAGGTATTTTCCCCAATGGCCTAAAACGCGCGGGCTCCAGAAACGAGAATTGCTGGCTGTGTAAGGTTAACTGTTTTCTATGCAACCTCGTTTATAGGGCTTTCTTGGTGTTTAAAATTGCAGCGCGAAGAAATCCCCGGACAAGCTGCCAGAATACCCCAACGGACAGTAAATTACAAAAATAATCTAGCATTTGGATGAAAAATGTTCTAATGTTAATGGTGCCTTAATGAATTAAATACATCCGATTCCCCTTTTTCATCGCGTGCAATGTAAAGGGAAATGTTTACTAACAATGTGAACAGTCAAGTGTCAGGTGTAGCGCCGGCGCTAATATCCCAAAGTGCACTTGGGCTCGTCTAGTTCCAGTCACCTCGCTGCTGCAAGCGCGCACGAGGTCACGTGTGTTGTTTTCTGCTGTCAGATAATTTCTGCAAAGGGATCTACGTCTGTCGTGTAAGTATCTGTCTGCTCCTTGTGTCTGTTGTCCTTTGTCTCGTGTTTTTTCGTTTGTATTTGTCGTACAAAGTAATCGGCAAACTCCTGTAAAAGGAACAAATCGGGCAGTAGGAGTTAGTTAAGCAGCTGTTACAAAGGGTGACGAAATCACGGCTATAGTTTGTCTTATCCCAAGTAAATATTAAGAGTTCTTAATTAAGACCAGCCCTTGTTCAAACTTCAAACTTACAAAGTGCAGTAGCTAATGCAAACTACCTGTCTTTGCTCTCTATGCCCGTCACACAACGTTACGCCGCGTGAGCGTTGCGTGACAGGCAAAGAGAGCAGAACTGCGCTGAGTAATTTAGCAAATCTAGCGTGACTAGATCTTTAGAGCCGATTTACACGGTAAAACTTTGTTGCATGTGACACGCATACGGCATGCTTACATGACTTGAGTTGATTTACACGGAGTAATTCGTGTTGTAAGCATGTTTTAAGCGTGTCGCATGCGAAAAAGTTGTACCGTGTAAATCGTCCCTTAGAATTCTACAGTTAAGTTCTCAAGTCCAATAGCACAGGAAGCAATCGAGCGAAATATTATTTAATTGTTTTACGAACAAGTTTCTTTTAAGACGTGCGTAATTTATTTTTACGTCAATCAAACTTTAAGATGAATAAATTTCACAGTGGTTGTACATTTACAAATATAATCGACTCGATTTTAATAATCTATTCAAGTCCTTGAATGAACTCTTTAGTGCAAGTGTCGATCTTGAATACCTGTAATAAGGCGATAGATCTGTAGACGCTGTTTAACAAGTCTACGAAAATAGATGACTCTCAAGATATCACTATAAGATATCACTATTTACATTTTAAAATATTCAATTAAGAAATCATTTTTGACGTATTCATTATATTATAAACTTATTCTTAAAATTCTGACAGGAGATTATTAGAAGCGTCATCTCTGCGGTAAAAATAAATATCTGGTTTATGATGAGAAGTCAAAAAGGGCGTGGCGTCTGTTATGCAGACAAATAATCTGGACTACAAAATGACGAAATGTTTTGCCTGTTTTAGGCATAAATAACTTATTGAAATAATAAATAAATATTCGTCAGATATGGAATGAATTTCTAACAGCTTAGCTGTTTACGAAAGAAATTAAAATATTTTTTGGGTACACGTTTCATAACGTAAACTCTGTTAAATTCAACTCTGTTAATTTCAGTTTTTGGTAAGTTAACTACCAAATTTAGTTCAGAAGATGACTTTTCGAGCGATAGCCATTTGTTGACCAGGGTAGGACGGAGTAATTTTGAAATCAAATTCTGTGGCTTTCCATGGTTAAAAAATAAAACTCGTTAGTCATGAGAACATAGAGGATTGACGAGTCTTCATAATGACACCTACTAAACCACGGTAAACTTTGAATAAATTAAGTGGCTCTAACACATTTGAGAAGCGAATCTGAAGACTGCACACATGAGTTACGGAGTGTGCACACGAAGCTTAACGGCTCTACGTCGCCTTCGGATGAAATAAACATACAAGGCGATGACAGCCAGAGCTATCGCGGAGTAAAGAATTAGACACATGCTGGCATCGATAGAACTCAAACCGATCATGCCCAGGTGAGTGATAAAATGGCGCTTGCTTACAATGTCAGTGTCCTCCAGCTCGGGCGAGTAGCGCGCGGATGGTTTCTTGATCCTAATGTTGTCGAGGCCGTAATGGTTCTTCAAAAACTCCAGGACCACTGCTTTATTCCAGTGAATTTCATCATCAGTGCTGGAACCAGCGATTCGACACTCCTCGCACAGATCTTTAGACGGGAACTGAATCTTGGGGTGTTTGGGATCCTCACTGTTATCGCCAGCCAGTCGTTTGTTCACCTTGTTGTGCCTGCTCCAGAGCCACATAATGGCGCTGTTGTGCGAGTCCACCTCTTGTCTGAGATTCGCTGACATTGCCGTGAAGTGCTTTTTGCACTCCTCGCAGCTAAAGAAGTGCTTGATGTATTCTCGGATGCGGGTAAGAACCTCTAGTCCGGTAAAATGTTCGTTGCCTCCGCAGTTTACGGTCAGCGTGTGAAACAGTGTCCACAAGCTGCACGGGTAGCCGCGATAGTGAGGCTCGCTGCCAGCACAACCCACCCATTTTACTTTTTTAGGCAGAGGATGAGGATGGGACTGGTCTTTTAACCTCGAATGCTCCTGAAATAAAACAAAAATGTCTCGGGATCAATTTATGGATTTCATATTTAGATTTGTCTCCTTATCACTATAAACGCAGTCACGACATAACCAACACAAATAACGGAATGAGCCAATCAGAACTCAAAGCAAGAACGTACAGAGGCACGCGAAAAGGTGCAACCAGTTCCAACCGCACGAAAAGGTGCAACCACTTCCAAGCGCGCGAAAAGGTGCAACCAGTTCAGAGCGCGTGAAAAGGTGCTACCAGTTCCGAGCGCGTGAAAAGGTGCTACCAGTTCCAAGCGCACGAAAAGGTGCAACCAGTTCCGAGCGCGTGAAAAGGTGCTACCAGTTCCAAGCGCGCGAAAAGGTGCAACCAGTTCCAAGCGCGCGAAATGGTGCAACCAGTTCCAAGCGCGCGAGAACTGCAACCAGTTTCAAGCGCACGAAATGGTGCAACCAGTTCCAAGCGCACGAAAAGGTGCAAGGTGTAGAGTTCCGAAAGTGCCCCCCCCCCCCCCCCCGAAACTAACGTTAATTTTCGAACTTTCTAGTAATTCCCGAAAGTAACGATCCAATCGAAAATACCTTACTGGGGTCTAACGTCTCCATGCAGATGGAATAGCTTAGTGTTTTACTGTACAAATAGCAGTAATCGGGGATTATGGAGACGCGTTCGAAGGAACTTCCAGCGGAAATGTGCCCCCCTGAAAAAGCAATAGGGGCAGCCATTTGGAAGACCGGACACCAAAAAATCTCAAATTTTACTGCACTGTAAGACACAGAGAAACCAACACGAAACTGGAATTGCGTTCTTCGAACGCAACAATGCCGAAGAATGCCGGAGAGTCAACGAGAAAGAGAGAATTAAAGTGGCATTATGTTTATTCCGCGGTTGTGTTTATCATCATTCTTTTTTTAGCGGATACCTGAAAGTTGCGGCCCATTAGGCCTGCAAATACCGAAAGAAACGGGGGCCGCTACTTTCGGAACATAACTGGCAAAAACCTGGGCATGCCCATAAAGACATTAAAACGTTAACAGGAAAATCTTAAAATTAAACTGGAAACAAAAGGAAACAAACATCTTGGAAAAGCTTTGATACCTTGGCTTGCTCAAGATGGTAAACGTATTCCCGCCTGAACATGGTTTTTCGTGGTAGAGGTAATTTGGAATACAAATTGTTCAATACATCACGAAGACTTGGTCTGCCCGGAAAACACTGCAAAAATACCAGTATTAGTAATAAAGCTTTCCCCTTCATGGGCTCTCCATCTGATGGCGAGCATAACAACATGTGTTACGTTGTCGTTTCATACCAACTCAGTAGCGCGACCAACGGCACAACTCCCTCGCAGGAGGAGGGGGCGGGGGGGGGGTAATATCTTACTTCTCCCTTCTCCTCCCCCCCCCCCAACCCCCACCGCCCAAGAGCATAACAACATGTGTTACGTTGTCGTTTCATACCAACTCAGTTGTGCGACCAACGGCACAACTCCCTCGCAGGAGGAGGGGGCGGGGATAATATCTTACTTCTCCCTTCTCCTCCCCACCCCCCACCCCCATCGCCCAAGAGAGCTTGCTCGCAGTATACCTCGAAATGATAGGTGGCTTTCGATTGTGGTGAAATTTTTACGTGCGTACGGGCGTAAATTTAACTGGCTTTACGTGCGTGAATAACATAAGAGACGATGTATGGACGGCTTCCCGGTAACTGAAAAAGTTGAACGCGGTACAACTTTCTACGTTAACCCAAGCCGTTCATATGTCATCTCCAATTTTATTTCTGCCTAGATTTTAAAGGGGCTATGTCACCATTTTTAGTGTTAAAAAAGCCAAACGACATATTTATATCAGTGAAAATCGACAGAAAATGGCTAAAAAAAAGTGTCTTGGGCTACAGTGGCCAGGATGGAAATGGATTGCGACTTAAGAAAAGTGGCCCAATTGCATGTTTCAAGTTTATGACCTTGTGTCTTGGGTGTCCTGTGGTTTATTGCCTTGTGTCTTGGATTTCCTGTGGTTTATCGCCTTGTGTCTTGGAAAACTCGCTAAAACTCTGAGTATGGTTTACTTTCTTTTCAAAAACTCACTTAATATCTTCCTCTTGGTTTCCTATACGCATTCATGTCTGACGAAAGTGTTTGGTTTTAATTTGGGCCACAAACGTCAAAATGCCATGAAAAAGTACTGCCGAAGAGGTTTCATTTGAATGGTCACACCGTAGGATTTCGTCCACAGACTATAATAATAATAATCGAATAATTATGCAGGATAACCCTTCAGTATCATAGTACTGTTATCAATGGGTCCTGCTAACTAATAAAAGATATACATGATATGCTAATAAAAGATATACATGATATACTAATAAAAGATATACGAAGTTAAACTCTAGTTACAAAACATTAATAACCTAAGTAAGGCTTATATTTAACAGTAGTTTTTATATAATGTAAATCAATGTGGAGTACAAATTAAGTTGTTGTTGTTGTTGTTAAAAACTCGTTAAAGCCTTACAAGTACCTAACTGAAAAACTGAAAAGTTAGAACTACACTACATGTCTTCATAATTGACTCTGGGAGTGGAAGAGTTTAGACGCACCTAAATGCTTCTGCCTCTACAGCTCTACAGTCATTACAATCACCTGAGCCAGCATTCCTACAAAATTCCTGAGAGCCGATAACTCGCCACCTTGGATAATCGACTTGGTCGTAACTTCATTGTAAAGCATGAAGGACAGGCCACTTTCTAAGTCTTGCATATACACCTCAGAACTGTTAAAGATAAACATGGAAAATTGCACTGTTGATTTATATTGGACCAAATAAACACTAACAGAATTTAAGGGGAATGCATGTAACAGGTAAAATCTCCAAAGATGACAGACTGACGGACAGACTGAGAAAGTGATGGACAGATACACTGACCGACTTGTGGACTGACGGAGGGACTGATGAGCCGATTGACATGACAATGAGTGCCTTGCAGTCTGACTATTTTATGCCTGACTGGCTGATCAATGGAATGACAAATAGGTATTTTGAGTGAATGTCTGACTGATTAGCATGACACATGCCTAATCATTTGACTGTAATACTGACTGACTGACTGATTGCCTGACTGAATGACTGACTGACTGACTGACTGATTGACTGACTGAATGACTGACTGACTGGCTGACTGACTGACCGACTTACTGACTGACTTAATTACTGAATGACCGACTGAATGACTGACTGACCGACTTATTGATACACTTAGTTACTGAATGACTGACTGACTGATTGACTGACCAAATTACTGACTGACTTAGTTACTGAATGACTGACTGACTGACTGAATGACCGACTGACTGGCTAACTTACTGACCGACTAACTGACTGACTGACATAGTTACTGAATGACTGAATGACCGACTGACTGGCTGACTCAGACTGACTGACTGACCGACTTACTGACTGACTTAGTTACTGAATGACTGACTGACATACTGAATGACTGACTGACTAGCTGGCTGGCTGGCTGACTTACTGACATAGTTACTGACTGACTGACCGACCAAATTACTGACTGATTTAGTTGCTGAATGACTGACCGACTGGCTGGCTAACTGACTGAATGACTGACTGACTGACCGACTTCCTGACTGACTTAGTTACTGAATGACTGGTTGACTGACTGACTGACTTGCTGGCTGACTGACCAGTCTGACAAAGTGGCTGACTGACAAACTGACCAGTCAACTGGACTGACTGACTGACTGACCGACTTACTGACCAACTTACTGACTAACTGACTGAATTACTGACTGACTGACTGTCTGACTGACTGACTGCTGAGTGACTGAATGAGTGACTGGCAAATTGGTTGACTGACTAATCAATAAAGGGGTTAATTTCTAAAGAAACTGTGGTGCTGTGACGGTGGGGGAGTAAAACATGAAAAATTGGTTTTATTGACTGAGTTGGGAAGGTAAATTGGCCACCGTAAAAAGATTAACAAAGCTGACGTTTTGAGTGCTAGTCTTTTGTCAGAGAAAATTCGTTCCGACCGTTTTTAACATAATAATAATGACCTGCTTCCAGCCTCTTGTTTTCTCTGATCCTCCTTCCCATGACGTTTCTTGTACACATCCATTGCTTGAACAACAACTGGAAGTTCTGCAGAAGGTCTAACCACCTGACAAACATCGTCTAGAGCTCTCTTGAATCCAGCATGGGTTTTCTCATCACTGTACCAAGACACAACACCAGTTTGAACTATTCCTGTCCAGCGATGAATCTACACCCGCCCACCCCCCTCTCCACACACACCCATCCCCTTGTCTTCCAAAAACATAAGGTTCAAAGTTTTCAGTCTCTAGCATTTTCGCTCTGCCACCCCACCTCTCCCCCGCCTTATTTACTCTGCCCTCTCCCCCCTCCTTATTCATTCTGCCCTCTACCCTCCTTATTCATTCTGCCCTCTCCCCCCTCCTTATTCATTCTGCCCTCTCCCCCTCCTTATTCATTCTGCCCTCTCTCCCCTCTCCCCCCTCCTTATTCATTCTGCCCTCTCCCCCCTCCTTATTCATTCTGCCCTCTCCCCCTCCTTATTCATTCTGCCCTCTCCCCCCTCCTTATTCATTCTGCCCTCTCTCCCCTCCTTATTTACTCTGCCCCCTCCCCCCACCTAATAAATTAAGCCTGGATCCTCCACCGCCTACTAATCACTATATAAAAACAATATTTTCCCAACCTTGTAATTTGCATATTGATGCCACCTGCATTTGATTTATTGACAGGCAGTCAAGAAATCAAACTTGCTATTCTTATGAAATTTTGACTTTTCCAGCTGTTATTTTGTCCGTTTAGTTAATTCCTTTAATTCCATTACTTTTGGCAATGGTTTCTTCCAATTTCAAGATAATGAAGTAAGCCTTAATGCAAGCCCCTGGCCATAATCATGAAAATGGGATATTTCAGCCAGGAGAGTGTCCTATTAAGTCACCACAGTTTCCAGTGGTCCCCCTCCCATTTATTCACTCCTGGTCCCCCCCCCCCCTTTACTAAAGAGTCTGCATCTACCACTGGTTTCTATTATTGTCTGAATATAGGAAGGTTCTTATATTAAGAGTACATGTGGTGTTTGTATGAACTCCAGTCTCTTTCAAACAAGCAATAAGAAGGTATCATCCTTCGGTTGGGAGTGCAACCAGAACTTGCAGCACAATGTCACTCCACACTTCCAGTCCTGCATTGCCGTCGCCAAATCATCCAGATCAAGTCCAGAGTCACAGGAGATTACTTCCGGGAATGTCATCCTCATTGGGTGGAGTAATTGATGTTGAGGAACCGTCAGAGACCATGTTTTGGTCCCATAGAGAAGGATTGGTTTGATCAAAGCTTGGAAGAGTTAGAGTTTTATGTTCTCATCAAGGTTCGAGCGCCATATTTTGTGAGTGTTTTGCATGTTTGGAAGTCCTTCTGGGAGTCTGTGATGTACGACCCTAAGTATTTGAAGTCATCAACACGTTTGATGCTAACTCCAGCAAAGGACTTCAGCTCAGGAGGGTCCAGACTGTTGGTGATGGGTTTGGTTTTGCCGTCATTGCATAGCTGCTGCCTGAAGGGACTGAAGGAGAGACTCTGCATCGTTGACTGATTTTGTGAACAGGACCAGGTCATCTGCAAAGTCAAGGTCGGTGAGGTGTTGTGCCTTTTCCGGGCATGCTGTCAAGTGAGAGGCGGAGAATGTAATCAAGCACCACAATGAAGAGGAAGGGTGCCAGTGTGTCTCCCTGTGGTACTCCTGCGACAATGTCGAAGAATGGAGTCTCTCCATCTGGAGTGATGACTGAAGCCATAGTGTTGGTATACTGGGCTCTTATTGCTTCAACGATGGGGATTGGAATGCCGTACAGGGGAAGGATTTTGAACATGGCTTTCCTGCTTATGGAATCGAATGCTTTGCGAAAGCATACAAAGCAAAGTGTCACTTTTTTGTTGTACCTACACATTTCCTAGATTATGTAGCATATGGGCAGAATTTGGGAAATTGTAGAATGACCTCTTCTAAACCCATTTTGTTTTTTACTTAATAGAAGATCGACGGCAGACACAACACATTTAAGGAGGAGCTTGTTGAAGATTTTTGCAGCGATAGGGAAGAGCAAGATGCCTGGGTAGTTGGTTGTGACAGACTGGTCGCCTTTCTTCAGTAATGGTACAATGCTGGATTTCAGCCAAGGCCATGGAAGGTGTGGTTGCATATTTTCAGCAGGAAATCATGGAAAATCGGATCCCTCCAGTTAATGGTTGGAATATTGTCAAAGCCAGGAGATTTGTTTTTCCCCAAGGATTTTACCACATCACATAGTTCTGGGAGTGAGAATGATTCCATGGAAGATTTTTAAGATAATAACAATGAGTAAAATGTGCTCTTGATTTTGCCTGCCATGTGATTAAGGGGGCTGAACTTTGACTACAGTTCTAGAGTCATAGCTGGGAACACTATTTTGCGGTTGCATTTTTTATGTGTCATAAACTGCTATCATAGTGGAAACTGTGAAAGATCCATTTTCTGTTATTAGCAGATCATACACAGATCAATGTTTTTCAGAATCTCTAGAATGGCATTACCATTGAAGCAAGTAAAGGAACTAGAGTTTTTTTTTTAAATGTATGAAAATAAACCTTTATGATGTCATGGCATTCTCAATAACATAAATTTGAACAAATCCATGCTGCTGATTATGTATTGGGTTGTTCTTAAACAATTAGCATATATATATATATATATATATGACACTTGGAACTCTTCTCATTCATCGTAACCACCTTGTAGTTTAGGTCCTACCCCCCCTCCCCCATCCCCCCCACCCCCTTAAAAGGTGGTGGTTCAATGAAATCAGATAGCAAACTACAGTTAAATAATAAAGTTAAATACAAAGTTAAATAATAAAGACCAGTTTCTAACTTACTGTGAAAGTTCCCGAAATGTGCCTCTTCTGTGCACCAGAACAAGAGATGGGAACTTTTTTATTGAATATTTTTCAACCAGATCCTTCTAAGAAATAAGAGTACAAAAGTAATAATTAACTAACAGTTACCCAAATCAATCAATAAATTGTAGTGCATTTTCATCACATCATTACAGAAAATCTTTGAAACTTCAAAACTTCACAAAAAAGGCAAAATTATTTCTAGACACTAATTTTTTGCTTGTTTTTTTTTTTTAATCAAGGCCATTTAATTTCCATGATTCCAAAAAAATAAAAAATTTTAAAATTTTCAATTGAAAAACAAAACTACTGAAAAGAAAAAGCTCAATTAAAGCTATCTACATTTATTGTACTTGACCTGAGTGTATTTAAATTTAATTTCTGCACACACTACTGGTCAACAGGCAGAAACTTTCCAAATAATCACATGACAAAGTTTGTCCCACTGATCAGGCCAGTCTGCAGAGGTCCTTATAGACTGTGAATGAAATCTTCCTAAACACTGGCTAAACATTCCCACAATGTTGGAATGATGAATAGTGGATGAAACACTTCTTTGGGTGGAACAATTTCTGTGTGTTTAGCTGACTTTCCAACACAACAACATAGTAACAAACAGCAAATCATGTTTCAACCACACATCCAAGAAATGTTGGCCAACAATCATTTATTTATGTTGGGATGTTTAGACACATTTCCTATGTTGCCATCCACCAAAAATTAATGGGTAAAATTGACTAATAGCTCCCCCAAAAACATGTCGGCCGACAAACGGCCAACAGTCGGCCGACAGACAACCAACAGTCGGCCGACAAACGGCCAACTGTCTGTCTGTCTTTACTACGTGGTTTTGTTTTTGTTTTAACTTAATAAGGTAAGACAAGTGACTTAATTTCAGTGTTTATTGAATTTTGTTCAATAAAGCCTGGCTATTTGTATGAGTTAGTCATCTGTCGGTAAACTGTTGGTGAACTGTTGGCCGACTGTTGGCTGTTTGTCGGCCGACTGTTGGTCGTCTGTCGGCCGACATGTTTTTGGGGGAGCTATTAGTCAATTTTACCAATTAATGACGTCTAAAAGACAGTGTTGGAATGTATAGCTGAGACTTGCAATGTGACCTTAGTCAGTGATGGGGATATGAAAGGGGTAAAATCCACAAATCATATGCTACAGTGTACTCACATTTTTATTTAAGACTCTTCTGACTCCCAAGCGTGGGCATTTAATAAAGTCTAAGATAACCTGAAAAAGTCGACAATACTTATTTCAGGGAGCTGTGAATTATAAAATGAACTACACTCATGTTCAAAACAGCAAAACTAGAATGACAAAGTAAGACAGTCACTACCACCACTCTTATACAGTACTCCCAGGGTAGTATTATAGAAGTTGCATGTCAGTGGTTTTAGACCTTATCTCGGCTGTCATGTTATTTCCTCAGGCAAGAAACTTTGCTCGATATTGTCCCTTACCACCCAGGTGTATTAATGGGTTCTGATGACACAATGGTGAGGGGAACAATGTGATGGAGTAGCATCCCATCTAGAGGGAAGTAGCAATACTGCTAGTTGCTTTATATTAGAGAAACCAGGTTAAACTCCAGCCAAGTGGGTCTCCTGTGGCTCACGGGGCTGTGCTCTTGTGGTGCACGGGTGCCACAGGTGATTAACTTTAATTTGTCTTCAGGCGACAAGAAAAACTGAGTTTTTGCACATAGCTTAACTGCTGGGCCTCCTAAATATTATTGTTGGGCTCCCTAGTTGGGCTCCCTATCATAACTGTAAGACCACAGCTTGGGCCTCACTTGCCTTTTACCTTTACAAGTACATGTATATAGAGTAGGAAAGCACCTTAATAATAGAAAAACACCTTAGGGACGACAGATTTTGAAGTATCCACCTTATTTTGGTTATCTCAGTTCTTGTTGGAAGACTGGTCAGATTAGAGTCTCAGAGTTGGAAACTTATTTTTGACATCACTCACCACTTGGGTGAGAGACTTTCAGAACTGCACCAAAAGATAAAAATTAATTTGTACTCATCCAAGATTTGACACTTACCTGGGTGAGTGGGCAAGTGGATGAGTGGGCAAGTGGGTGAGTGGGCTAGTAGGCGAGTGGGTGAGTGGGCGAGCGGGCGAGTGGACAAGTGGGAGAGTGGGTAAGTGCTAATTTCCATTCATGGTTCTGTTGTGCCTACCACTGAAATGTTCTCGCTAATAAGCTTCACCCAAAATGTTTCTCTAAAAAGACTTGCTGGCTTTTGATTGCTAAAAGCTGAACTGACAGAACTCAACTCACCTCGCGACCAATATACGATGTTGGTACCTCAAAAATCAGTGCTAACTCATCATAATGTTGTGCTGTTCTGCCGTCCAAAAAACCAGTTACAAATTCTTGCCTATAATACAGAAAAGTAACTTGAGGTTAATATTGGAATTTAGAAACAAAAATTCAAAATAAGGTTGGAACTTCAAAAATCAATGCTAACTCATCGCAATGTTCTGATGTTCTACCATCAACACAAACAATTAAAATTAATTTGCTTCTATATAAAGACCTCCAAGACATTCACTGCTAGGGGTGTAACAATTCACATTCCTTGCGATTCGATTCGATTTTGATTATTACCTTTTGATTTCAAATATTTCGATTCGATTATGAAAATGTTTTTGCAGATAGTTTTAGACTTATCTGTTGTACTGTCTTTAGCCAGAAAAGCATAATATTTCCACACAGCTGATCTAAAATACACAGGCAGATTCATGATTGCTTGGTCGTTCGTCGCCATGTTTTACCAGCCAACACAAAATGCCTGCAACTGCAAATGTTACTACAACTACAACTGCAACTGCAACTGCCTTTGTTCGTCAATCAAAAACACAGATTTTAAAGAGTTCTGAATTTTGATTTCACAATATAACAACTCATTGAGGGCACCCAGGAAAAGGTGCACAAAAGTCGAACCCAAATCGAAATGTGGAAGCAAAGAATCGTGAATCGAACCAAAATTAGTCATAATCGTGATTAATCGAGAATTCGATTAATCGTTACACACTATTCATTGCCTTAAAAGCTACAATAGGCGACAATATTGTTGACACATTGTCATTTTGAACCCCATTTTGTTTGGGACGAGAGGCATTTCAGCCCCACCCCCCTAATTCCCCACCCCCCCAGACAATGTTGTGTATCGTTTCGTCAGGTCTGTCGCTAACAATCCTACAACATTGGATGGGGGCACGGGGGTTAATGCAGCAGAGTGTAGTAAAAGGAAAGATACAGTGATAAATATGTCACGAAAACTGTTTTTGTTATAGAGTGTGTCAACTATTTTTGTCGCCTATTGTCCGATATACAAAAATTGTTATTTAGACATTCATGGTAAGGCAAGGGCGCTGTCTCTTGCTTAAATTATTATTTTGGGGACTTTCTGCTATATCACACAACAGACTTTCATAGATGACCAAATTTGACGATTATTTGTAGAAATGAAATTCGCTGTGTTATGAGTAAAACACGCAAATGCGTCAAGAGCCTCACTAACGTCAAAGCGAGAAACAGATACGTAACTATATGGTATATGCGTAGCAGATGTGTTGCTTAGTTGCCAGTTGCATGTAACTGAATTTATTAGCATTTTTCAAACAAGATAAAACATAACATGGACTTGCGAATTCCTTCTCTTTTTTGCAAGTGGCAAGAACACCATTGTGTTTATTACGGAACGGCTTGCTTAACGGAAAGGAAACTGAAATGATGACGGTTCTTTTGAAGATCTTTCGGTTTCATGTTGAACTTTCGCAATAACAGCAAAATAAATGTCTTCTTGTGCAAAATTTCCTTAAACAAGAAAGCAGTAAAGAAGATGTCTCGAATAACCACGATTTACCACGATTTACCACGCTTTACCACGCTTTACCATGTTGAAATAAAAAACTGCTTTAGTAATGTTCTATTGTTTACCATGGTAAATCGTGGCTAATTGTGGTAAAGCGTGGAATTTCAAAAGATAGACACATATTTCCCCTTTTAAAGGCTGATTTTATAACAGAATGAAAGATTGAACATATTTCATGTTCTAAATTCGGGTTTGATACATGAATTTTGCGAGAAATGAATAAGAATTTGTTGTAAATGCCACATCAAGTGACAGTAATTTGATATGTCACGCGCGCGTGTCATGCTGTGTTGCAGCGTTGTACTCAGTCTGCAAGAAACTTTGGTAAATTTTTAAGGCGGCCTCTTCCATTGTTCGCTTTACGGTAAAATTCCCCTCTTCTTTCCTTAAAGAGAAAATCTGTCGAAGGAATGGCCGCTCTACACGGGGACTCAACTTTCTTGGCCGGCCTGGTCGCTCATTCTTGTGGTGGACTTTGTTACATTGGCCCTTTTTCAGACTTTTTAAAATCTGATTTTCTGAAGACCTTCAAACATATCATTTGTCGATCATTTACTTCAGTCTTAACCCTTTGTATTTTCGTGCAATGCACCCAAAGGCACGAGTTTCTTCGTCAATTTTACCAGCGAAGACCATTTTGCCTCGCTTTATTCACGTGCTTAAGACTATTATAACATCACCATAAAATTCGATAAACGGCTGCAATTAGAATGTAATTAATCAGCTATTAACGCCGTTCGCATGAATCAAAACATCGGACAGTGCAGATTAATATTTGTAATAACCGATTAATTTCCTCGCACTTTTGGGAAGAAATAGCACATTTCTTACTTCAGACAATAGGCGACAATATTGTTGACACATTGTCATTTTGAACCCCATTTTTGTTTGGGACGAGAGGCATTTCAGCCCCACCCCCCTAATTCCCCACCCCCCCCCCCCCAGACAATGTTGTGTATCGTTTCATCAGGTCTGTTGCTACAATCCTACAACATTGGATGGGGGCACGGGGGTTAATGCAGCAGAGTGTAGTAAAAGGAAAGATACAGTGATAAATATGTCACGAAAACTGTTTTTGTTATAGAGTGTGTCAACTATTTTTGTCGCCTATTGTAGTAACATAAAAGTTAGAACCATGCTACAGTACTCAGTAATTAACTCCAGGAGTAAGGTTAAGGTAACACATGAGCCACAGGTAGCCCACTCGGCCAAAGGTTACCTGGTTTCTGTGGCATAAAGCAACTAGCAATGTTGCTACTCCCCCCTGGATGGGTACTAGTCCATGGCAGGGTTACCCCCAGCATAATGTGGCCAGTACCCATTTATACAACTGGGTGGAGAGAGACAATGTGGAGTAAAGTTTCTTGTCTCGGGAAACAACACAACGGCAGAGACCAGACCTCGAACCACTAAACTTCAAATCTGAAATCCAACGCGTAAACCAATACACTACTGCGCCACCACAAAACTCTAGCAATAAGGGTCAAATTAATGAAACAGACAGCCTGGCTTACCCTACTGGTAAAAAATCCACATCCGCTCGCACCAAGCCAAGACTTTTCTGCATTTCTGCAGCCTTGACCATTTTATGAAGGAGGTTTAATAAAGTCTTTTCTCCTGTTTGATTCAACAACAATAAGTATGTTACAAATAATTACGTGGTTAACCGAAATTGCTATTTAACCCATTGACTCCCGAGAATTTTTACGTTTTCGAGTGATTTTCTGCATATAAACGAGCCATAGGATTTCGTGACTCCATATTTGTGGTTACCGTGGAAAGTGCTGCTGTTCTAAAACACTGAAGGCTCGCATTGTCTAGAAACGTTATCATGATGTAGTGTTTTCGCGTCGTTGAGCTGTAAGAATGTATGTATGCAATTTTTGGTAAGTTTACAGCCATTTTTCATCTTAAGTAGCTGCCTGATGAGCATCATTAAGCGTGAAGGTAGCTAAGAGTCCACTTTCTCAAAGAATCAAGTAGGGTGATGTACTTTGTTTGCGAATTTGGCTTGTTACTCGTAGAACTGGCAAAATGGACGCTCCAAAACGAAGTACCTTGGGACTCGACTACTGATGAATTTCTTGACCTACACTGTACCACGGCATATTTTGGAACTTGCGACCACGGAAGAACACAACAAGCGTGAAATTTCGGTGCTAGGTCGGAGTGGCCAGTGTTCCAGATAAGAGAGGGGTCTCAGGTCAAAAAACCGACAAGGCTGGCTTCCTGACCTGACAAATCAAATGGAAACTTAACAACGTTTAGAGGGACGCACAACCTGTTGACCCCTTAAAATTATTCATTGACTCCCTGCCTTTGAAAGTTAACCCCCCACCCTGCTAGAAGGCCTGAAAATAGATAAGCCCCCAGGGGGCTTAAGGTTACAGTGTACCTTCAGATCGAAAATTTATTGAAAATTTTTTTTGGCGTTAAAATAAAGTTTACAGAATGAACTGTCATCCAAAAAAAAATTATCGAAAAATAGTGAAAATTGACGGAGAAATAACGGTATAACTTTTGTGGGCGGAGTTTGTTTATTAAGCGATATGTTTTTTTAAGCGCCGTTTTCTCAAAGTTAATTTTTCGCTTGTTGGGGACACTTTAAAGAGCTACAACTCAAAGGGAATTTGTTCGATTTTCCTTAAATTTGGACAGAAGCTAGGCTAACATATAATCAACAAAAACGTGTCGGCGAATTTCATAATTCCGAAAACTTTTTCGTCAAGAGCCATTTCCGTGCGATCATTCCAATTTTTTTTCTCCCCTTTTCGAAAATATTCTGTAACTTTTCACTGCAATTGAATATGGGAAATCGCCGACACGTTTTTTGAGCGCTTCGTGTCCAAAAACCCGAGAACAAATCAAATTAGCAAAATACAATAATCGCTTTGAGTTATAGCGTTTTAAAGCTGATTCGGACGTTCAAATTTAGACGTCGTAAAAAATTCGACAATTCATTTTATTAGCAAATGGTTTCCATATTTAGATAGCCAGCTCTATAAGCTTTAATTTGATATCTGGGTTTAGGTATATTAAGTGTAATCTTAAGACGCTAGAGCTGTTATGCTGGAGACACCCCCGAAGGTACACTGTAACCTTAATAGAGTATTCACAGTATTTCACAAGGTTTATAAAACAATCCAAAATTTGTGACATGAAGCTCACCCAATTCTTTCCATCTACGTGTATAGAATATATATCCTTTTTACAACATTCCCTAGTTTAATTTTGAAAAATTTTCTGAAAGCAACATACCTTGAAATGTTTCACCTAAATTGGAGCTGGGAGAAGATGAATTGAAAAACTGTTTGAAAGACAAAATACATGTAAGGATTGTCAACACTTTGCCCATTTGATTTAATTATTATACAATGTAGTCACTATCTGTCTTCTCATTTGCTAAGAGCCTACAGTTAATTCTGGAAATCAGCTCACCATACAGATTATTCACTAATCTGCTAGCAAATTAGTGAATAATTTGTAGAGTGTGTGTGTGTGTGTGTGTGTGTGTGTGTGTGTGTGTGTGTGTGTGTGTGTGTGTGTGTGTGTGTGTGTGTGTGTGTGTGTGTGTGTGTGTGTGTGTGTGTGTGTGTGTGTGTGTGTGTGTGTGTGTGTGTGTGTGCAGTGCATGATTTTCAAGACCAATGTCAAGTTCACGGGTGGTGAATTCTATTCTTGTTGGAAAATAATAAACTATGTTCAGTGCAACAGTGTGTTTGTCATTATTTTCTTTAAAACAATGAATACTTAAAGGGGCAGTATCATGAGGTTCCAGGCGCGGCACTGTTCACTATTCTTGCACCGGAATTTTGGACATATCACTGTTAAAAGTGATTTTTTCTTTCTTCCGGCTATCAAAACGGATCTTTTGATTCAACAAATACCTCCACTTCTCAACGGCCTTTTCAAATTTGCGGGAATCAAACTTCAAAACGTGGGCCGACGTTTTCAAGTTTTGACCTCGTGATATTGCCCCTTTAAACAACTATTGGATGAGGTTTTTGTGACATCCAGAATAATCAAGGTTTCGGAAAGTGTTATCAGCCTTGGCCTTTGGCTTCAGCTGAAAACACTTACCTTGACCTCGATTGTTTCAGATAACACAAAAACTTTATCCAATTAAATTCTATAATCTGCTAAGAACTACGCCAAGGCAGTTGCCTTGGCATCTAGTTTCTGTGGCATGCTCTTCAACTTTATGGGATCCATTTATCTGTAAATCATTGTTTGATTTATGTTGCCTTATAAGTCAAAATGTAAACAATGTAAAATTTTGATATGCAAAGATTCCACAATTAAGAATTACTGGCTCTCACTCACCTTCACCGATGGATAACCTTCTATTTTGTAATGTAGACAGGTGGCAAGATTTCGCTCTTCAGCGCAATCAATGGCACCAACATGTATGAATTGTCTCCAGTCTGAAAGTAATATTTTTTATTAGGAAACGTTAAAAATGTTAACACAATGGTCCTTGTAAGAATAATTGTGTTTCACAGCAACACATCATTGAACAGAAGAGTTAATAAAAACTCTTGGTCTTCACTTCTTTTTTGCAAGGATACCCTCATGTATAAACTATATGGGTACGTGCTGCTGTCAAGAGTTTTTATCTAGAATAGGGCATTATTTACCAGGAAACTGATCAGCGATACATGTACGTATGAAGATAGAGTTCCTGCAAAATAGCAAGTCTGGGATATGGTAGGGATTTTTGGTGTGCAAAATGTAGCTGAACATGGTCTGGAATTTCAATGTCCCACTACCACCACCCAAAAATGGTCAGAGTACCCTGTTGTGAGCCTGGGCTCCCTGTGATAACATAAGGCTGGTTCTCACTAGCGACATAACGACATAGTATGACAGAATCAGAATTGGAAGGATCAGATGGTTTCCTATTTCTTCCGATTCCACATCTACTTCCATCATTTACTATCTGCTTTTGTCGTATTGATTTCCACTACATCATAACTTTCTTGCGATTCTGCTTCCTATTCCACTTCGGTCGCTTACATAGTTAGTGGGAACCATCCTATCGTTTATTATTTCTGAAAGTTTCGCAAAATGTCTTGTTTATTATCCTTACAGTTTGGGTTATATTCTGGTGATTTCATGTTTGTATAGCATTCTGTTGTCATGATTCCGACCTAACACTAAAGGTAAGGTAAGGTAAAGTCGCACTCGAGCCACGAATGGCCCACACGGCCAGAGCTTAACCCGGTTTCTGTAGCATGAAGCAACTAGGAATATTGCTACTCCCCCCTGGATGGGATGCTAGTCCATCGCAGGGTTACCCCCAGCATTTTATCGCCGGTACCCATTTATACACCTGGGTGGAGAGAAGACAGTGTGGAGTAAAGTTTCTTGTCTAAGGAAACAACATGACGGCAGAGACCAGGATTCGAACCACCGACCTTCAGGTTGAAAGTCCGACGCGCTAACCACTAGACCACCGTGCCGCCCACACCTAACACTAAAACCCAGAATTATTTCTGGAATTGTTAATGGCCGCACAAGTTACGCAACCAATACCAAACCATTTAACAAAACTTCATTAGACAAAATATTGCAAGCCTCAAGGGTAATTCACAATGTAGCATGTGGTTTATTCATGTTGTTTCACTGTCATAAACACATTCCTCTTTACAATTCAGTCATTACACTCAAACCCAAAATTATTTCGAGAATGTTTTCCCTGTCACAAGTTGCAAACAGAGAGATACCATGCAAAACTGTAAAACACTTAAGTGGGGAGGGTCAGGAGGGCAGGAAGCCGTTAAAAAGGGGATGACAGGTTTATGGGAGTCGAGAATAAGGGGGCAGGAAAGGAATACACAAGGTGGTGGGGAGACAGAGAAATGGGAAAAAAATAACTTAGTACAACAATACATGGATATGCACAGCATATTTTGTAACATAAAAAGTGGAGGGATAGGAACCAGTAGTAAATTGTATGGTTTAGCACACCCCCACCCCCCTCAACTCCCTGTCTCCTTCCACAATAGATTGCAAGCCCCAGGGTTTTGTCCACCGCGGTCAAACGTCCCAGGCGTTTTTTGTTTTATTTAGTGGGATTTTATTTAATATTAAATGGAAATATGGGCAAGGATGTATAAACAAAATTAGTTGACATTACTATCTTTTAATTTTTCTCAAAAAATGAGGTTTTTTCCGTTGAAAACGGACCAAAACTCTTTGTGACTGATCAAAATTATGTTGGCAAATGGTGCTGACAATTCTGCAGTTCACAGTATTTAAACACTTAGAACTTTTTTGGTAAACTTTTAAAACGTTTGGTAAATTGACAGTGTATTGGCAATACATTAAACTTTAAACAATTAAAACCTTAACTTTTAAGTACTTTGCTTAATTAACATTTGCAAATTTCTCTTGTTTGACTGCAGTTAAAGGGTTTTGTAGCTTGTGGTTTATTTGTATGGTTTTCATTGTTTTAAAAAGAGATTTTATTTGATCCATCATTATCTGAGAATGTTATCCTATTTCAACATAACTCTAGAACCACTTTATGAGGACATCTGGGAATAAATAACTCTTGGAAATTCAACATTATAACCAGTGAGACAAATTGCATAATGCAATTTTGGTTACTTGGTTCATTAACACATTTTGCATTTATTTAACTTTTGATTATGAGAATCAAAACATTAAATCCTTCCCAAATAAAACCAGAAAAATAAAGTTTCATATATATGATTCAAGAATAAATAACTGAAAAGCTAAACCAAGCATTAAAAATACGGCTGAGTTTTCCCCGCAAAGCCAGGTGTTTCTTTACACGCATGACCATTTTCTGTTTACTTTAATTTAACATATTAAATTTACACTTCAGGCATCAATATCAATATTGTACTATATTGACCTCAGTTTTAATCTTAGTTACTGACTTAGGGACAAGCACGTCAAAACTCACGATTCTCGCAACATATGCGATAGCAGTTCCATTAAATGTTTCGTTTCATATTTCGCCTGTCCGAATGTGATTACTAATTCATGACGCCAAAGTTAAGCGAACAAGGAACCGGACCTGACGTTAGAAGACTAATTTTAGACTCTTCCAAACGACCACGACAAAGAATAATTTGCCCTTCCTTCCTTTACGAACAAACAAAGAAAGTGTGAGACATCAAAGAATGAAGCATTGAGAACTTTCTTTGACTCTCAATCAACCTTCGATCGCTACATATGGGATTTCATTAAAAATATATCAGATCTAAACAAAGGACCATCGACAGATGTAGGCCCTTTAATTTATCTTTTTCTGTCGTCGTTTCCTCCTCTTTTCCCCTAACTCACCAACAGAACTCTGTATCTAAGACATTTTTAACTTATCTTCGCTTACCTCTGGCCATTCTTGCTAGCTTTTTCCATGTCGGAGCAAAGGCATGACAATGTCCGCAAAAACTGGAATAAAACTCTACGATCCAAGCCGATTGGCTATTATGAACTACACTGGAGATTGTATCGTTTTCTAAAAGCACTATATGGTCGGCTGACGAATATAATACACCGTATGAAAGTCTAAAAGAAAGGTAAAACACAAAAACAACTAGAAAACATCTACATGCATGCAAACGATCGGCCATATTTCACGACCGTGTCTCGAAACAGGAATAAAACCTTTGGGATATAGTTTACCGCTGATTGAATTGTGGGCTCAAGACGATGCGCTATTACGCAAGCTCGAGCGCTGTGTAAACTGTCCGAAAAAACTGTCCAATTTCAAAATACCATAATTAATTTCATTCGCTGCTTGCTGTGTGAGAAATGGCGCCGGGTAAAATATTGTAGTAAGACTTTTTACTTATACTAGTAAAAGGTTGTATATCTCAATGAATTTTACTCGAAACTGTGATTTGTTATCAATGTGTTGAATTACAATAGCCTACGCGCAGACGTATCCGATTTCCTTGTTCCCCGAAAATAACTGATTTAGAAAAACGAAAATAACTGATTTGTTATTTACTGAGCGCCGAAAGCATGAGCCTCTAAGAGCAGAAAATTGTGAAGTCTAGAGGCTCGGAAATGCTATTTTCAGCATTCTCTGCGAGATTTTTCGTCAAACTTCCACCTGAATCAAATATATAAAGATAGGTGTTTTAAGAGCTTACATTAATGTTGCCGAGATATTTTTGACTTGATACATACAACAGACATAACTTGACAAACATTTATCCCGGCATTACTACACTGTACGTTTTACAAAAGCTCGACGTGTAGCAAGCCGAGGAGCATGCTAGGTACAGGGGCGGATCCAGGATTTTTCTTAGGAGGGGGTGCACCTCTAAGGAATGACGTAATTGAAGGGTGACGTAAACAAATTTTAAAAGCGAACAACGTAGACTAGGTCATCTCAGGGGAGGCGGGGGGGGGGGGGGTGCGCAACCCCTGCACCCTCCCCCTAGATCCGCTCCTGAGGTAAATGTTTAAATAACAACTTATACGTCTTTACATGAAGATGCAAAATTCTTGACAAAATATGACTTTGCAATGTTTCGAGAAAATGTGAAGGGCGTTTTCTATTTTTCTTGGTTGTCTCTTCATTTCTTTTATGTTTTGTTCTGTTTTTGTTTTTTCCATTCTTTATTTATTTGGGAGGCCTTCCAGCCCTCGACAAACAATGGGCACAGTCGCAGCGCAGAAGTCGTGTAGCTCTGTCAACACTTACCTTGCCATTGACCTGGAAGATGATACAGTAGTTCCTAAATTTTAATTTGGCCAAAAATATTGCAGAGTTTAACCAGCACAAAAATCCACTGAAAAGCTGTATAAAATCACTTTCTAAGCGGCATTTATCTGTTGAAAGAAAAATTCGCTTCCGTGAATAAATTTGCTACGTCAGGTGACTTGCCACGCCCAATGTTCAGCAATTTATTTCGATCTAAATTTACGAGATATTAGAAAAATAATTTTTAGTTAAGTTTGTTTTCTATCAATGACCATTAGCACAAAATTTATGGAAGAATAAACCATTTGAAAGCAACGGGTCACACGTGACACATCTCCGAAGTATGGCCAATACCTTACGCATGCGCAGAGCCATATCATCGCGGCAGTGCAGGGACACTTTGGTCCATTTAATTTGCTGGAACTCTTTGTAGAACGAGGTATAATACAATAGGCACTTTTGTTATTCGATGAGATGCAAATAAGTGGCCCTGTATTCTGTAAGCCCACTGTCATAGGGAGGAAGAAAACAGTGGAACTAAAACTCGCTGGAATCGCTTCGAATCGACCCAAAAACCACTCGAGACACAAGTAAACACATAAAGAAGTTCAGGTGAGCCAGTTTTATTCAAAAATCGTTCCTAATTTTACGCTCAAATCGAAGTGAATTTTCCCCATACAAATCCTTATAATTTCGCTATTACGCAACAGCTACCCACGACGTTCAACATCACTTGAGCTTGGGTTACCTGTGGTCACAGCTGATATTGACGGTTTCACGCGACGCTTGCGACTTTTTTTTATTATCCTTATGCTTTTATTGAACAATACACTTAATACTTACAATACAAAAAAAATACTTACAATACAGTACATTGCTCTACATACAATACCAGCCGGATAAAATAATACTACATGATAAAACCTACAAACAATATCTACGTTAAATTACAGAGACGTATAAATAAATAAAGGAGGGGGCATTGGGGGGTTCTGGACACCGCAATACCGCCAAACAAATTGACAAATACCGTAATATCGCAAAAAAAGTCGCCACATACAGCAATACGTCAAAAATCGTTAGAATACCGAAACCGCTACATTGTTCATTAAATTTTCCGCAAATATCTGCTTAGATTCTGTTTTTCGAATGTTAAGGCAAGTTAATGACTTTTAATTGGTTGTAAAACGACCAAAGTGTTATAACCTTTCATGTAATATAAACTGGCGTGACGGATTAGAGGATCTTAGAGCTGTTTCGAAGCGTTTTCTAAAACAACAAGCTTGACAAGGACGACAAGAAACTGAAAAAGGATCAAAAAGGGTCGTAAAACACTGGAGGATAATTTTTAAAACCGACCAAAACGCTAAAAAACGGAATCCCGCAGGTTTTGGGAATACCGCAATATCGCAATTTTATATTAGAATTACCGAAATACCGCATGAAAAATTGCCCAATACCGCAATACCGCAAACCCCAATGTCCCCCTCAATAAATAAAGAGGGGTAATTCGGCCATTTTGGAACACTGCAGGATAAAACAAAAAAAGGGAAGCTGCATATTTAGCGCTTTAATAGTTTAGAAAAGGGGGCCACTTCTTTTTGTGAAAATCAAGCCTGTTATTCTTAAAAGCAATGTGGTTTTCAATGCGTTCTATATACTTTAATTTGGCTATAAGGTGAGCCAGGGAAGGTAGAGATTTTCTTTGCCGATTGTAAAATATGATTTACTTACAAATGATGATGATATGATTCAGGAGTGTCCAAAACCGAGTATTAGTAGTGTATCCAAGCATGATATCAATTTTGTCAAGTGCGTTGATTGCAAAGCCAAGTTCATTTAGCCACGAGATTGCTGATTTCCAGAAGTCTTGACTGGCCTTAAATTCAACGAAAGGCTTGCGACTTGCTGAATACTTTTATGATCCTAATAATTACAATATTCTTTCTAATATCACACAGTGTAACCCTTTTCAAAATGAAAGCTCATGGACACCTCCTACTAACAGAGATTCTGCTCTTAACGCTAACATAGATGCTATTAAACACGACATAACTACATCGAAACCTAATCACATTTCTGACAACCTATCACTCTCCGAACGGCAAACTTTATTCGAACTTACAACGAGAAGAGACATAATAATTAAACCTGCTGACAAAGGCTCTGGTACTGTCGTTATGGACAGACCGACAACTTAATGACTCTAAATTTTACAAACAACAAGACGAAGACGTAACTGACAAAATTCAACAACGAGTAACTGTTTACGTTCAACGCATGTTAAACGTCTGCTACATTAATACTAAAACTAAACAATACCTCATACAGACTAACCCCAAAGCCAGACGTTTTTACATTCTTCCGAAAATACATAAACCTGGCAACCCAGGAAGCCCAATTGTTTCTTCTAACGGTCATCCCACGGAACGCATTTCACAATGAATTCGTTGATCATCACATTAACGCTTTAGTTTCTAATTTAACTCATATATCAAGGACACAACCGACTTTCTTAACAAGCTTTCTAAACTTGGTCAGCTACCTAACAATGCCATACTTGTCACCCTTGACGTATCATCCCTATACACTAATATTCCACACATTGAAGGAATTGATGCTTGTCGTTAATTTCTTCAAAAACGTACTAATAAACACGTTCCTACTGAAACCATCTGTGACTTAATACGCATGATCCTTACCATGAAAAATTTTACATTTAATCAACAAAACTTCCTTCAAGTGCACGGGACCGCCATGGGTACCAGGATGGCTCCTTCTTTTGCTAACCTTTTTCTAGGCATCTTCGAGACTAATGCTCTTTCTAACGCACCTTTTAGACCTCATACTTGGTGGAGATATATCGATGATATTTTCATGATCTAGACCGAAGGCCTAGTTCTTCTGAAAACATTTATTGATTATTTCAACAACATTCATCCCACTATTAAATTCACTAGCTCTCATTCATTAACTCATGTTCCTTTTCTTGATGTCACCAACACCTCCTGTATTCATCTTGCCATCCTTTACACACTAAGAAAGCCATTCCTTTTAGCTTAGCTCTCCGTCTTCGCCGCATTTGTTCCACCGACAGTAATTTTACATTTCGTACTAATTAATTAAAAACTTATCTCCTTAACCGTGGCTACGATCACGCCTCCCTTAACCAACAATTCGGGCAACAATTCCAACGTGCCGCTAATATTTCCCGTCACGACGCTTTACAAACTAAACACCACGATTCCACCCAGTCCACCCACAACATACCTTTTGTTATAACATACAACCCAGCACTTCCTCACATTTCTAATATCATACGTAAACACTTCAACATCTTACTTTCCTCTGACCGCTGCGAATCCATCTTCAAATATCCACCTTTCGTTGCTTATAGACGCAAGCTCTAACCTTCGTGACCTTCTAGTTAAATCACAACTTCCTAAAAACACATCTAATGAATCTAATCTTTCGCTTGGCTCTTACCGCTGTGGACAAGATTGTGCTACTTGTCCTTACTAACGGTCTTCAACATTACACTTTTTATTCTACTGGCGAAACGCGTTCTATCACCTCTCACATAACTTGTAATACTAGAAACCTCATTTATATGATACAATGCACTCGCTGTCACAAGCAGTATATTGGGGAAACTAAATAGACTACTCGTAGTCCGTCTTTTTTCCTCAGGGATAGAAGAGCGAGCGAAACGCGCGTTTCGCTCGCTGTACTATCCCTGAGGAAAAAAGAGGGACTACTCGTAGTCTAGAGACTAAACGACGACTCAGAGACAGATTTAACGAACACAGACGGTCAGTTGACAAGACCAACATTAGATCTAAACCTACTACTGCTGCGGAACATTTTCTTTCTAATCCTATCCATTCCAACTCCGAGATGCAACTAATTCCTTGAGAAACTATTCACACTTCCCGTGACTCGATACATAAAGCCAGGGAATCATATCTTATCCTCTCTCCTCCGCAGAGGCTCCTATCAGTAAAGAACAGTAAAATATAAAATGGGAGCGCGGGGAACGATGGGAAGAGCGAAAGAGCGGGAGCACAAAATCTGGCAGAGGTCTCCCTTCTTTCTTCTCCCTTCCCAGAGTTCCCCGCGCGCTTTACTTTTTACCTCTTCCCAGCCTCCGTTTTTTTTGCCAAGCGTGGAGCGTAACTGGGAGGCCTCTGCGGAGGAGAGAGATATCTTATCTATAAAGGTAATACTTTAGAGCCACACGGCATGAACAAACGTGATGAAATGTAACACTTTTTCGTTTTAGTTTCCGATTTCGTCACATCCTGTATTACTTAATTCTTCTATATTGCGAAATTCGCCATGTATATAACATGGCTTGCCAGTCTTGATTACTAGACATGACCACTCCTTTCTTATTTATTGATTTGTTATTAATTAAGTTTTACTGTAATTATTGTGAATGTACATTTTTAACGCTTGCCAAAATCTTCAGAAGTGAAGGAGGCAAGTTTAATGGAAGAAGAAGAAGGCTGGTCTGACCAACTGAAATATTGTACTCAACAAAATATACGCTGTTTTCAGCTTCTTATATTTAAATTATGAAGGCTTGTGAATCCTGATAAAAAATCCTGGAATATTTATCAGTTTACAATGGCTCGCCTCAATCTCGTTCCCAGGGCATCTCTCTGACGTAGCTGAAGAGAGAGAGGCCCTGGGAACGAGGTTGTGGCTCGCCTGCGGCCCGCACCATACAGTTCTGCCGCTCATATTTTTGCTGTCGGCACAGGGCAGCTATCCTATTCTGTTCTGATATTAGGGAAAGTTCATTTAATATGACAAGGGGGGGATGAAGATATTAAGGGGGGGCTCCAAAAATTTTAAGACACCCAAAGGGGGGGGGGGGGGGCTCTGAAAAATTGTTGGGCTAGAAGTGGGGGCTCCGAAAATTTGTATACTTCAAAACCAACACATGACATCATAATACAGATCGGATGGTTTTCAACTCAACAATTTAAAGCCAAGATGGCCCGATTTCACAGATGCTGGTCCAGGAGTCGGCTGCAGTAACTTCGAGGTGAGATTCAGGGATGTAGAATTGGCACTAATTCATAATAGTGACTATCGCATTCGAGTTCACCCCTCCCGAGAGAACTCTGCTGACAACGAAGCTGAAAGAACTAACAGCGCTATCGGAGACAGTATTGTTGATGGCTCAACCATTCAGTTTTTTTTTGTGCGTGTGTTGTTAGCTATGTGTTGTTAGCTATGTTAAGCATTTGGAACAGCTAGCAACAATTGGTAGTATCAGAGAAAGAGAGAGAAGATTGAATCGAACCATTGAGGAGGGCAAGCAGTACCAGGACTATAACTGGTCTTATTTAATTGAATCTGGAAAGCTGAGCAAACTGAAAGTAAAAGAGCTGGACAAGTACCTCAAGGAACACCAACTTCCAACTGCTGGCAAGAAACCAGACAAATTGAAGAGGATCACCGCAGATTTCTATCTCAGAAATGACAAGGAGGCCACCCCAGAAGACAAGCCAGCTGACCCTGAAAGTGATTCTGATTGGGAATCTGACTCGGATGACGACGATGTTTTAGCTGTCATTGGTGATAGTGACACCGATGAAGACTCTACAGTTGAGCCTGACTTAGAGACCACGGAAACAGAGACATGCCAATTTTCCAGAACTGGCCGGAGGGTTGGGTCATGGATGAGCCGCTACCATGAAAACTATGTGTGAAGTATCGGAGTAGAGGTAGGCACTCTGCGACAATAAATACTCGAGAAATCAACAGGGATCTCATCACAACTGGATCTCAAATCTGTCATAGTATAAACCATTGAAGACAATAACGGGAAATATATTTAATACAGTCTAGCGATCTTTTTTCATGGGAGCAAAGGAATTGAAGGACGGGGGGGGGGGCTCTGAAATTTTTTCGACTACCAAGGGGGGGCTCCTAAAAAATTGAACCGCTAGCGAGGGGGGCTGCTAAAATTTCAAGCTTCGAGTTTCAATATCTTCATCCCCCCTTGTCATATTAAATGAACTTTCCCTTACTGAAAGGTGGATGTTTGTTAACAGTACCCAGTCCCCTCCGCGTGAGTGTAATTGCTGGAGGGGGGTATTTCTATTGTTGATGTGAAGTACCCGTCCGTCTGCGTGAATGTAAGCACTTTTGTTTCGATCTTTTGTTGTGGAGGTCAGAGATCAGGGATGTGAAGTAGGTCCTTTTGTTTCGTTGTGCAGTCAGTTACAGTTGTTATGTAAATAATGGACTGCGGACCGCGGTAGCAGTCTTGATTTATATTATGAGAAATAGAACACAAACCGCGGTGATAAACATATTGAACTTATTCATTTTTGATAAAAACTTGACGTTTCGTATGCTACTACATACATTTTCAAAAGTGACCGTTAGTGTTAAAAACGATACTTATATAGTAGTAAAAAGGGACTGGGACCGAGATTAAGTACAAAACTTAACAGTTGATCTATAAAAAGAAACAGCTAATTAATAAAGCATCAGCTTCTCGCTACTGACGTTTGCATTAAAAGCTGGCTTCAGTTCTTGTATAAACAATTAATAATGTCAGCTTTTAATGCAAACGTCAGTAGCGAGAAGCTGATGCTTTATTAATTAGCTGTTTCTTTTTATAGATTGTACTTAATCTCGGTCCCAGTCCCTTTTTACTACTATATAAGTATCGTTTTTAACACTAACGGTCACTTTTGAAAACGTATGTAAGTAGCATACGAAACGTCAAGTTTTTATCAAAAATGAATAAGTTCAATATGTTTATCACCGCGGTTTGTGTTCTATTTCTCATCAAGCTACGATGGCCCAAGAACAAAAGTCTTTACGATACCGATTTATATTATGTCGTTGAAAATGGGCCAGGTATTCTGTTGAGAGTAATCTAATAGATATTTGAATAAAACTTTAAACTGAGAGAATTTGCTGCCCTTTTTCCTGTGTTTGTTATTTCAAGAATTGGTCTGGAAAGCGATTTTTGCAAACAAAACCAGATTCGCATTTCGCAGCTCTAATTTCCCTGGCATCGCAACTAAAAGTGATCCAAAATGTCTGCGTAAATTTTCATATACACTTATTATT
Source organism: Cladopsammia gracilis (assembly GCA_022457155.1). Classification (NCBI taxonomy): domain Eukaryota; kingdom Metazoa; phylum Cnidaria; class Anthozoa; order Scleractinia; family Dendrophylliidae; genus Cladopsammia; species Cladopsammia gracilis. The sequence goes on along the minus strand of JAJGOT010000127.1, from coordinate 879,318 downwards.
CTAGACTGGTGAGATATTTTTTTTTCAAGTCTATGTTCGCTCTTATTCTTGTGCGCATTGCCAGGTTTATTGTCGTTCCTCGATTCGCGTTGATTTGTTTAAAAACTGAGAAATCTCGCAGGAGTGAATGGGTTTATTAAGGCTTCCAAATCACAGGAAAAAATACCAGGTTCCCATTTTTGGATATTTTAGGGTATTTAAAAGATACCCATATAAATCCCAAAGTTGGAAGAGTGAGATAAGTCCCAACCAGGGAACGTGGTTGGGAATTCCCAGGTTGGGACTTGTCTCACTTTGCCAAATTTGGGAATTTTGTTGGTGTTCTGTTAATACCCTAAAAAATCCCAAAATGGGAATCAGGTATTCTTTCCTGTGAATGTGGCAGCACTTAACTTCCAATATGGAACCACTAGTATATTACTTAAAAGCAAGGGCTGTTTAACGAGTTGATTTGTATAATATTCTATTATGACTATTATTCTAACGGTCCTAACGTCTATTGAGGGGGACATTGGGGTTTGCGGTATTGCGGTATTGGGCAATTTTTCATGCGGTATTTCAGTAATTCTAATATAAAATTGCGATATTGCGGTATTCCCAAAACCTGCGGGATTCCATTTTTTAGCGTTTTGGTTGGTTTTAAAAATTATCCTCCAGTGTTTTACGACCTTTTTTGATCCTTTTTCAGTTTCTTGTCGTCCTTGTCAAGCTTGTTGTTGTTGTTTTTTTTTTAATTTTATTTTATTTATGCAAAACATTTACTTAACAAGCGATTTGAAAGGTTACAATACAAAGGAATACATGACAAGATGTTACAACAATACACTACACTAGACATTCCGAGACTGGGTTGGCGTTGGCAATTTCAATTTTTGTTTATAGTCAGAAACTGCACTAATCATTTGGTAACTTCAATAGTTAACAGTATGTTTTAATTTATATAATACTTATGTTTTAGATTGCAGAGGGATTTTTTCAAAATGAGATCGACAGTTTAATTTAACTACAAATTCTTCTAAAGATAGGTTTTTCTGTGCTAGTTTTGGGGTATAAAGGTAATATTTAGCAAAGAGGAGAGTACAGTTTAAATTATTAGTAATCACGTCAGTCTTGGAGGAGTTCGTGCCAAAGAGAATTTCCATTGGGGATAAGGAGAAAGAGGTGCCATTTTCTTTGTTAAACCACTTAATAACTTCCAAGAAAAACTCTTTAGACCACTGACTATTAGAAAAAAGTGTGAATAATGGAATCATTTTCTCGACAGTAAATGCAAAGCATATCATTTTTAATACCAAATAAATGTAGTTCTCTCTTTGTAACAACTATTCTGTGCAAAAGTTTGAAGTAAAATTCTCTCAGCTTGTTTTCTCTAGAAATATATTTTACACGACTAAAAAAAGAGTCGATCCGCACCATGTCTGACTGTAAATCTCTCTCCCACTTTACGCTTGCCTTCAATACTTGCCTGTCCTTATTTATCAAAAGCCAGTAGTAATCCCTGTTTTTTAGTTTAAGTAAATTTATGGTATTATCTCTAGACAGCTGAAACTCATATTCTGAAAGAAGAATAGTTTTATCTAGACATTTTATCCTTGCCTTAATAATGAGGGTCTGAGGTATTGCAGATACAACTTGCATGTATGTTAGGAAATTACAGCTCAGTTCGTATTTTCGGATGAACTCTGCGTAAGGGAGAATTTTTCCATCCGCCTTCAACAAATCGTGGATAAAAATAATATTCCTACTGAACCAACTCCGATAAAAGATGGTTTGACTGTTAATTCGAATTTCTTTATTATTAAATAGGATCAATTCCTGATCGGATTCTGGATTATATAATGCTTTAAGTTCAGAGAAATATAGTAACATCTGCTTGTAGAAGTGCGGGAATTTTGCCTGCTCGAGAAACTTTTCATCATAGTTACAGTGCAATAGGAATTTTAAGCCACCATATTTATCGAAATAATAGTTTGGGATAACCTTCCAGGATTCACTGCCCATTTGGTCGTTTATTAAAAATCTCGAGATCCATGCCAATTTGAGTGATTTGGACATAGTTTCTATGCTAGGCGCACGTAGACCTCCATTGTCGTAGTCTTGAAACATGACTTTGCGATTGATTTTGTCTTTCTTGTTTTTCCATATAAATTTAAATATCATAGAATTAACATCTTGAATGCATTTTTTAGGGATATCAAGAATCGAAGTGGAATGTATTAGCTGCGAGATGCCAAGGCTTTTAGTTATAAGACATCTTCCAAATAGTGTAAGGTTTCGAGACTGCCAGATGCCGTGAATAGTATCTATTTTTTGAATTTTTTCTTCAAAGTTGCATTGGTCATTTTTTTTTTTTCATCATAGGATATGAATATCCCTAAGGCTCTTATCGGCTCATTTGGCCATTTGAATCCGAAAGGTTTTTCTTTACAATGCCTCCAGGGCCCCAGCCACATTGCTTTTGTTTTTGATGGATTAAGTCGCAAACCTGATAGATCACCGAAATCATTCAATCGTACAATAGCTCTTTGCACAGTGTCCGTGTCCTTGCAAAAGAGAGTGGTGTCATCAGCGAATTGGCCTATTTTAAATTCTTTCCGAAAGATAGTTATACCATGTATTTCCTTGTCTTGTCTAATCTTACAAGCTAGCAACTCAACCGCAAGAATGAATAAATAGGGGGACAAAGAGCAGCCTTGCCTCACTCCTCTTGATAGCTTAAAGTAGTTGGTACAAAAGCCGTTGTTTAAAACTGCACTTTCTGAATTGGTGTAAAGAGTGGTGATCCATCGTTTGATATTATCACAAAAATTAAATACCGTAATTGTCTTTTGGATGAAATCCCATTCAATAGTGTCAAACGCTTTACGAAAATCAAGTTGCAGAAGTAATCCCGGAATGTTTTGAAGTTTTGTTTGCTCAAGAATATCATTTATCAACCTGACATTTTGACCTATATACCTCCCTTTTATGAAACCTGTTTGATCTGGATTTATTAAGCGTGTCAAAACTTTTTCTATTCTCCTGGCTACAATTTTGGACACAATTTTGTAATCCATATTAAGTAAAGTTATCGGTCGCCAGTTTGCGAGATCAGCTAAGTCAGAGTCTTCCTTTGGGACTAGAGTAACTACACCACGCTTTTGAGAGATTGACATTTCGCCTTCTTTAAATGCTGCGTTAAAAACAATCGACTAGGTCTTGTCCCAACAAATCAAAGAAACAGTTATAGAACTCCCAGGTAAATCCGTCATCTCCTGGAGATTTTCCACTTGCGAACGTCTGCAAAACATCACTACATTCCTTAAGAGTTATTTCACCCAATTCGTCTTGTTCCGTATTTTGGAGTTTCGGTATTTCAAGATTTCTGACAAAATTTTCAAATAAACTGCTTTTATCCTCTACAAGGTTTGACGTATATAAATCTCTATAGAAATTTTCAATTTCCAATAATATGTCTTCTTCTTTGAAAATATTATCTCCATCCGGCCGTTTCAGTTCTTTAATTACTTTTCGGTTATAGTTCCGCTTTTCTAGATTAAAGAAATATTTTGTTGGTTTTTCACCTTGCTCAGTCCATCTAGCTTTAGAACGAAGAATTGAACCTTTCCCCTTGTTTTCATGCAAGAGATGAAGTTCCTGTTTTAATCGAGTATATTCCTGTTGCTGAGTTCCGCTTGTAACATCTACATCGATACTTTGGGAAAGGAGGTTGTCGAGTTTCTCTAATCGGTCTGCTAGATCTTGTTCCTTTATACGAAGCTTTTTTTGTTTGTTTTTGGAATAAAGGATTGTAAGCGCTCTTATTTCCATTTTGATAAGTTCCCATTTCAGTCTTTTGTCTTCCACATTCGAGTATTTATTTATTATGGTAGGATAATTTTCTTTCATAAGTTTTATATATTCTTCATCTTCTACAAGAGAATTGTTGAATTTCCATAGCCCCGGCCCGCGTCTTTCTTTCGTAACAGTCAAAATGAGTTTTATTGCTTTGTGTTCAGGAGCAATAGAGACTTTTGTTCCTATGTAAGACACACATTTAATTAAAGATTGAGCAATAAGAAAGAAATCGATTCGCGAGCTGAGATTGAGTGCTTTGGACTCATAGGTGAAACACAGTTTGCTCGGATTTTGTTTTCTATAGATGTCAACAAGCTCAAGTTCTCTCATCATTGATATGATATTATTTCGGTAAGTATGTGGCTTCCACGCCGCCCCACCTATTTTGTCAATGGCATAAAGAGCAACATTCCAGTCACCTCCTATAACTAGGTTCCCAATATCGGTGTTAGACATTAAATATTCTTGTAAAGAATGCAAAAATTCATTTTGCTGTCGTAAGTTGTTTGGAGCATAAATATTACATACAGATAAATTGCCTGCTTCAGAAGCTATGTCCACTGAGATAATTCTCCCATTTTGGTCTTTGTTAAAGTTGTTAACCGTCTGACCATAGTTTTAGAAAACGCTTCGAAACAGCTCTAAGGCCCAGTTCAAACGTCGAACTTCACATGTGCCGAACCTAATGCAAATTAGCAAGAACAATAGATTTTGCTCATTTGCATTAAGTTCGACACATATGAATTCGACGTTTGAACTGGGCCTAAGATCCTCTAATCCGTCACGCCAGTTTATATTACATGAAAGGTTATAACACTTTGGTCGTTTTACAACCAATTAAAAGTCATTAACTTGCCTTAACATTCGAACAACAAAATCTAAGCAGATATTTGCGGAAAATTTAATGAACAGAGTAGCGGTTTCGGTATTCTAACGATTTTTGACGTATTGCGGTATGTGGCGACTTTTTTTTGCGATATTACGGTATTTGTCAATTTTTTTGGCGGTATTGCGGTGTTCAGGACCCCCCAATGCCCCCTCCTCTATTCAACAAAATCAGACAAATGTTCCGCAACATTAGATCGGTCAGTGTATAGTTGTGGCATACGCCCTCGTCACTTATTCATCCAATACTAATGATAGAAGGAAGTTTGTTCCTATATTTATTATTATTCTAACGTCTATGCAACTTCTTATCCGAACGTCCGACCCAGTTTCCTTGAAGAACAGGTTCCAAATAATTCTCGCCATACCAGTTTCTTAACTCGTAATCTACTTGTTTCACGGTGAAGAATGTTTGATTGTTAATAGTTGCAAGGGAAGAGTCGTTCATCCAAACAGGTTCACTCTCGTAGAAGTCAACATAACAGTGTTCCCTCCAACCATCCGATACCGGCAGCATACCCTTCACCGCTTCCTCGATTTCATTGCTAAATAAAGCATTCCCTTGTAAATCGTCAGGTCCGTCGTAAAAAGGAGCCGTGTCGACTTCAATGTAAGGTGGCATGAGCATGTGGCCTCTAGCAAGTGTACCGTAGAAAGACTCTCCTACATAATACCGGCCGCCAAGTTCTTTTCGAAGAGCGATAAACGTCGACTCGTTTACAATCGCTGACTTTGAAATTGCAATATCAACGTCGTACGTCCAAGGTATAATGGCCTGGCTTCTGACAGCCCCTAACAGAGTGCCAAACACAATACGGTATTCTAAACCCAGTTTTTCCAGTGCGTATTTAAAATCCGCCAGCATTTGTCCTAAAACTACGCTACAACATATTGGCTCTGCTATCCTGGGAAGATTTCGGGGCTGCACAAACGGTTTTTCCGGACATAATTTCCAGTTTGCAACACAACTCGTCCACTCGATTCGACTTTCCGTTACGATGCGAAGAATCTGGTGCTTATTCCCGAATGAAGCATATTCAGGGAACTTTGCCCCTTCGAGGGTTCCTCGATCGGTGCGCGTTATTTCGTGTGTCCATGCGCAGTTTGTTAGTTTTGCCATTTTCAGTTCGCCTTTAGATCGAAGAAAAAACTCGAGAAGGGCGACTTTTCCAAAGTTATCGTGTAATCCTCCTATTCTGTCGAACACACTTTCTCTAATTACAAATGGGCCTTGCAGTATGTTGCAGTTTTGTAACACAATTATTTCATCTATAGCCGGAAGGTTTATGGCTAAGTTCCGCAATTTCACTTTCTGTACCGGTCCTGTATTTCGTATGTTAAGGCTCCAATTCCGTTTATTGAATCGACACCAAGACGATTCTAGGATGTTTCCAGTCACAGTGTTGTTCTGGTCGTGTTTCGTTAGCCATTTTGCAGTTAAATTTTTCCACTTTTCGCCATGTCTGATGTGTGTCGAGGGATGTCGTAAGCATGTTGCACCGTCGAATTGTTTCTGCGAATCAAGAAACTCGCTCAACTTCCAAAGAGCGCGCTTATCATTTTTGGTTAACTCCCACAAAGTTTTGTTCACTTGGTCAATAGCGGAATGAGGGAAAATCACAAGGAGCGAATCGTTTCCTTGGGTCCACGGCAGTTGTTTAAAATCGGTGACATGGGTTGATTCAAGCCATACTGGTCTGTTGTTTACGTTTGTCGGCAGTTGTGGGGTCTGTCCGATGCTTCTGAATGACAAAACGGCCGAGAAAAGCATGAACAACATCAGAAACATCAGAAAGGTTAGACCACGTTTTCTTGAACATCGGAAGTGTTTCATCAGCCTTGCACGCACTTTGCGTCGATCGCTGCAATCAGTCATGATCAGCCGAAAGCTGTAACTGGCCGTGTTGTTGTGTAGTTGTTCCATTGAAATGCTATGTTTCATATTCCCTTAACGTTAAATCTTCACTACGCTGTATAAACGACAGCAGAAACAAATGAAATGGTCGGTGGAGTTTCGTTCACAAAGCGTTTCAACATTCTGACAACGCGTCGGCCCTAACCTTAATGGTTGTGAGGGTCATAATAGTCTGGGATCGTGTTACTGGTTAATACGGTTCCTGTTACAATGGTCGAAAAAGAGCCTCTTTTGGGCTTATTTATTGCCATTCTGGTGCAAAATTTACTTCTACAGTTTACTAATGCAAGAAGACAGCGAAAAAGTTCAAGGAGAAGGGGACGAAGAGGTCAGTGCTCATCGCAAAAAATGTGCATCGAAGTCATCGCACATTGCGATTACGCAACCAAGCGCGGATTTAAGGTTACAGTGTACCTTCGGGGGTGTCTCCAGTATAACAGCTCTAGCGTCTTAAGATTACACTTAATATACCTAAACCCAGATATCAAATTAAAGCTTATAGAGCTGGCTATCTAAATATGGAAACATAATAAAATGGTAAAATGGTAATAAAATGAATTGTCGAATTTTTTACGACGTCTAAATTCGAACGTCCGAATCAGCTTTAAAACGCTATAACTCAAAGCGATTATTATATTTTGCTAATTTGATTTGTTCTCGGATTTCCGGACACGAAGCGCTAAAAAAAGGTGTCAGCGATTTCCCATATTCAATTGCAGTGAAAAGTTACAGAATATTTTCGGAAAGGGGAGAAAAAAAATTGGAATGATCGCACGGAAATGGCTCTTGACGAAAAAGTTTTCGGAATTAAGAAATTCGCCGACACATTTTTGTTGATTATATGTTAGCCTAGCTTCTGTCCAAATTTAAGGAAAATCGAACAAATTCCCTTTGAGTTGTAGCTGTTTAAAGTGTCCCCAACAAGCGAAAAATTAACTTTGAGAAAACGGCGCTTAAAAAAAACATATCGCTTAATAAACAAACTCCGCCCACATAGGTTATACCGTCATTTCTCCGTCAATTTTCACTATTTTTCGATAATTTTCTTTTTGGATGAAAGTTCATCCTGTAAACTTTATTTTAACGCCAAAAAACAAATTCAATAAATTTGCGATCTGAAGGTACACTGTAACCTTAAACAGATATCTGGTTGACAAATTTCATCCACCAACGGCCACATCTAAAAGCAGCACTCTTTGAAGCAATAGATTTGTCCCTTTACCAGCCTGCGGCGAGATGTGCAGCGTTTTTCAATTGTTAGGTTTTAACTAGTTATTAGGTGGAATACCTGTAAACTAGCTTTTAAGCTAAGAGTATATCCACATTAAATAAAGTATGTATGAATGTATGTATGTATGTATGTATGTGTGTATGTATGTATGTATGTTTTGCACCTCGGAAAGTCGGCTACTACGCCGGATACGTGTCTTTACGTATCGTTACAAGAGATCGTTATTATGAACACCTAAATGTCGAAGCAACAGGATACAAAACCACGTGGAAAGAGTACGAAGCGCACAGCTCGCCTTCTAAATGAGAAAATTGTTCTCTATTTTCTATTAATGGAGGTGTCCCCTTAATGGAGGAGTCCCCTTTATGGAAGTGTCCCCTTAATGGAGGTGTGCCCTTATGGAAGTGTCCCCTTAATGGAGGTCTACCTTTAATGGAGGTGTCCCCTTAATGGAGGAGTCCCTTTTATGGAGGTGTCTCCTTGATGGAGGGTCCCCTTTATGAAGGTGCCCCTTTAATGGAGGTGTGCCCTTATGGAAGTGTCCCCTCAATGGAGGTTTACCTTTAATGTCCGGAGGTGTCCCCTTGTGGAGGTGTTTCCTTATGGAGGTGTCCCTTATGGAGGCGTCCCCTTATGGAGGTGTGCCCTTATGGAGGTGTCCCTTATGGAGGCGTCCCCTTATGGAGGTGTCCCCTTATGGAGGTGTGCCCTTAATGGAGGTGTCCCCTTGATGGAGGTGTCCCCTTAAGGCGGGGGTCCACATGAACGCCATTTTTCCTCCACTTGACATGGCTTTAATGGAAATATTTCGTTCACGTTACAAGCAATCCAAAAACTCTATGCTCATCTCATGAATCTATGTTAATGTTATGGGGTGTTTTGTAAAATTTTGGGGTGATATTTGGGTATGTTTGGGAGAAAATAGTTTTTCTCAAAGGATTTGTAAAATTAAGAGAAATAAGAAATATTGAAGATTTAGTGAAGTTTTAAAATTAGAATTTTGTAATAAAAACTTGACGTTTCGTATGCTACTACATACATTTTCAAAAGTGACCGTTAGTGTTAAAAAACGATACTAATATAGTAGTAAAAAAGGGACTGGGACCGAGATTAAGTACAAAACTTAACAGTTGATATATAAAAAGAAACAGCTAATTAATAAAGCATCAGCTTCTCGCTACTGACGTTTGCATTAAAAGCTGGCTTTAGTTCTTGTATAAACAATGTTTCTTTGATTTTACAGTGGAAATCAGTTTTACCCGACGCTAAGATATCAAAATAATCCCACTTGATGTTGTGTCCAGTGGTGTTAACATGGTCAGCAATGGCTGATGTGCGGTCATTGGATATCGGTTTTTTACAGAAGTGCAAGCTTTTCCACATTTTCCCAACGTTCCTAAATTTCAAGCTTAGCAAAGAAGAGTTTCACAAAACAAGAGCTTGCCGCCGTTTCAAGGAGAACTTATTGAGTTATGAGTTGACCCCGAAGACCTCCGCATGCCGGAACTTCCATTTATCTTACGAGTCGGCACGAAGGAAACTTAAGACCATTTTGTCACCCCTGGATTACAACCATGTTTGCTCTGTTATTGAAACCAAGGCTTTGAAGATCAAGGAGCGTTTTTCACGCAAGCTTAAAAAAAAGTTCAATAACCTTAAACGTAAGTTTGGAATACCGAAAGTGTCGAATTTAAACAACGATGACATCATTTTTAATTATTCCCATGGAGCCTTGACAGAATCTGAAAAGAGTGTTTTAGCACGTGGTTTACGCTTTTGCTTGCCTCCAAAAGGCGTTGATAAATATGATGTCAAATGCTCCTTTGAACTGCTTTATCGTGACCTTCTTAAACTCGAGCTTCCTTTAACCAACGAAAAACATGATCAGCTTAAAAGTCAATTAAAGAATATCTCCTATGGCTACATTTACTCGTATGACTTCTCTAAGCAGAAGAACATACTTGGCAAAGATAAATGGAAAGCCTCATCTGATTTACGCAATGATGACAGTATCATCATTACGAAACCAGACAAAGGAAATGGCGTTGTCATTGTGAGCAGACTTGATTATCTCAACAAAATGAAGCAGTTGATTTCTGATGAAACAAAATTTAAACTATTAAGGCACAATCCAACTAAATCTAGAGAAGAAAGTCTGTCTACGTATCTCCGCTAAGCTGATGCTTTATTAATTAGCTGTTTCTTTTTATATATCAACTGTTAAGTTTAGTACTTAATCTCGGTCCCAGTCCCTTTTTACTACTATATTAGTATCGTTTTTTTAACACTAACGGTCACTTTTGAAAATGTATGTAGTAGCATACGGAACGTCAAGTTTTTATCAAAAATGAATAAGTTCAATATGTTTATCACCGCGGTTTGTGTTCTATTTCTCATCAAACTTCGATGGCCCAACAATAAAAGTCTTAAGAATTTTGTAGTTAATAATTAATAGACAGACACCAAGTTAGTCCACCAGCAACCTTTATGGGGGTACTGCTGCGTGGGTATCAACTGTCTGTTGGTGTTCCAAAAATTAATTGTGGAAACCTACTGAAATTTATGAATTACAAAAAATAACGAGAACTGCTGGTGTTTCGCTAAATCAAGTTATAACAAGAGGCTCCAAGCGGCCTATACTCATGCGCACGCGTAAGAAAGTTTTATGATATATTTTAAACATGATAAGAAGATGTCCGACATGGAGAAGAGTTACATGTACTCCTTTCATTCAGTCATCGTTCCTGCAAACCACGATGTTTACTATTGAATGTTTTGGAAATGAAGGCTGTACGTGAACAAAGTAATGTATGTAGGGGAGACGCTGTCGTGACACTTAAGTAACGCTGTTTTACCGGAAGTAAGAGTAGCCGGAAGTCGCTAAACAGGAAGTGTAAATGGCAAAGCTATGAACCGGAAGTGCACAATTTAAAATATGCGTGCATAAATTTGCATGCAAAATCGTGACACAAAAAATAAAAACAAGAGGCTCCCAGCAGCCTTTACTCATGCGCATGCGTAAGAAAATTTTATGATATATTTTAAACATGATAAGATGTCCGACATAGAGAAGAGTTACTCCTTTCATTCAGTCATCGTTCCTGCAAACCACGTTGTTTACTATTGAATGTTGTGGACATGAAGGCTGTACCACAATGAAGCCAGTGATTTTTCTTAGTCTTATATATACCAAACATGACACCTAAGTAACGCTCTTTTACCGGAAGTGAGAATAGCCGGAAGTCACTAAACAGGAAGTGTAAATGGCAAAGACGTCAACCGAAAGTGCACAATTTAAAATATGCTTGCATAAATTTGCATGCAAAATCGTGACACAAAAAATAAAAATAACAAGAGGCTGCTATCAGCCTATACTCATGCGCATGCGTAAGAAAGTTTTATGATATATTTTAAACATGATAAGAAGATGTCCGACATGGAGAAGAGTTACTCCTTTCATTCAGTCATCGTTCCTGCAAACCTTGTTGTTTATTATTGAATGTTTTGTAAATGAAGGCTGTACCACAATGAAGCCAGTGATTCTTTTAAGTCTTATATATACCTAACGTGAACATTAATAATGTAAGTAGGGTTGTAGGAGATGCTGTCGTGACACTTCGGTAACGCTGTTTCCCCGGAAGTAGGATTACCCGGAAGTCACTTAACAGGAAGTGTAAATGGGAAAGCTACGAACCGGAAGTGCACAGTTTAAAATATGCGTGCATAAATTTGCATGCGAAATCGTGACACAAAAAATAAAAGTAACAAGAAAAACGGAGCCGAAACCTTACCTCATGCCGCTTCGCGCATGAGTAATAATAACAAGAGGCTCCAAGCAGCCTATACTCATGCGCATGCGTGAGAAAGTTTTATGATATATTTTAAACATGATAAGATGTCCGACATGAAGAAAAGTTACTCCTTTCATTCAGTCATCGTTCCTGCAAACCACGTTGTTTACTATTGAAGGCTTTGTAAATAGCTGTACCACAATGAAGCCAGTGATTCTTCTGAGTGTTATATATACTTAACGTGAACACTAGTAATGTAAGCAGGGTTGTAGGAGACGCTGTCGTGACACCTCGGTAACGCTGTTTTACCGGAAGTGAGTGTAGCCGGAAGTCACTAAACAGGAAGTGTAAATGGCTTTGAAGCGGAAGTGCGCAATTTAAAATATGCGTGCATAAATTTGCATGCAAAATCGTGACACAAAAAATAAAAATAATAACAAGAGGCTGCAAGCAGCCTACACTCATGCGCATGCGTACGAAAATTTTATGATATATTTTAAACATGATAAGAAGATGTCCGATATGAAAAAGAGTTACTCCTTTCATTCAGTCATCGTTCCTGCAAACTGCGTTCTTTACTATTGAATGTTTTGTAAATGAAGGCTGTACCACAATGAAGCCACTGATTGTTCTACGTCTTATATATACCTAACGTGAACATTAGTAATGTAAGTAGGGTTGTAGGAGATGCTGTCGTGACACTTCAGTAACGCTGTTTTACCAGAAGAGGGAGTAGCCGGAAGTCACTAAACAGGAAGTCTATGAACCGGAAGTGCCAATTTAAAATATGCGTGCATAAATTTGCATGCAAAATCGTGACACCAAAAAAAAAATAATAATAATAATAAAAAAAAAAGAAAAACAGAGCCAATTTTATAACTCATGCCGCTACGCGCATGAGTAACAAGAAAAACGGAGCCGAAACCTTACCTCATGCCACTACGCGCATGAGTAATAATAATAAAACTAACAAGAAAAAAGGAGCCGAAACCTTACCTCATGCCGCTTCGCGCATGAGTAATAAGCCCCCCAATCTTCATCAGCCACCCCCCTTTAAACGTGCTTGAAATAAGAAAGATTCACAGCATAGATTTCCGTTTGCCGAATAATCCTGAATCTCCAGATGTTATTCTATCCCACTGTAGTTCGAACTAGAAAACAATTTAATGGATCACACCGAAGAGTAAGACAAATATTGCTTTGACAAAACAGATTTTTATCTACACTCCGTTAAACTGAACTGATTAGGTTTATTTCCTTTTCGTCTGACTTAAATTGCAAAACTATTAAGTCTAAAAACTGGTGCTCAATGAAAATGCTATTTTCTAGACGCGATGCTATATTGAAAGTTTCGTGTTGAATTTAGTAGTCGTATAAAGAAACAAAACTAAATGCAAGCGTAGTCTACCACTACCGTGCAAATGGCTGTTAACGGCCAATATTTTGGCGAATTAGCTTTCCTCAGAGCCAGGGCTATATACTAATGCAGCACCATAGAGACAAAAGTGAATAAAATATAATAAAATAGAAAACATGTTTAATTTTAAAATATTGCTTTCGTTTTTTTCTTTGCTTCCGTCTGTGATGTTTTTGCCGTTATAAGGTTAAGCCTGGCGTTTAGTGTTTCTTTCTCTTTGTAATGTCTTGCAAATTTTCAGTCTATTCCGATTATACACCGCGTTGCAAATAACCTTAATTCCACCAATCAAAAGAGTCAATTAAATTTTCAGGCAGCAGGTGATCGCATCAACCAATCATTTGCCAGAAAAAATAAAAACAAGATTGATTTGTTTTTGCTAATCTAAATTTTAAGAGAATGCACGTATTCATAGGTTCTGCCGCGTAGATACACGAGAAATTTATTCAAGACAGATAAAATATCATTATTTTATATCTTTTTGCTTGAAACCGTTTCATACGATTGTGGATATTTCGTAGTATCATTCGGACATCTATTTATTTGAACAAAACAACCGATGTGGAAACTGACGACCGAGCTTATTTCCACGGCACCACTGTACACAAAAACTCGTATTCATCGTACCAAGATTGGAAATATTTTATGCACCGGGAAAGGCTGTATTGGCTGCGATAGAAAATACCAGTCGGATGAGCAGGAATTTTCGGAAATTCTTGGCGAAGTCGATTCGGTGGATTTCAACAAGCAGGAACCACGCTTTCTTTCAAGCTTAGATGTTAATCACGAGACTAAAGCTCGTCGGCATGGCAACAAGTTCTCTACTTGGACTGTGGGAGCGAAAACTAAATCCAAGAAAAATACATTTCGAAGGAGAACGAAACACGGAGCGGAAAAAGTTAATATCACAGTTAATTCTACCAGAACTGATTCACTACATAACAAAAATAATAAACCTGATACATTAGCGATTCATGATGACAAACCTGTCTCGAACAATCATTTTGAAGGAAATTTGAAGACAGCTGCTAAAATTAAACTGGAGACACAAAGCAAAAATAAAACAGTATCTTTTGCAGCCCCTCTCATCAGGCAAAAGACATTTACGCTCGGAGAAGAAAGAAGAAAACCCGAAATTAGCAATGCTCGTTTGCAAAAAGATCATGGACCAAAATCTGCACAATTAACAGGTAATAAACATGCAAGATCGAGAACATATCCGTTCATTGCTGAACGGAAGACAAATTTCTTGAAAATGCTCCAGAGCAGTAGTGGAGGAATATTTGACATTGAAACGATGCGGGACAAAAAGTCATCAAAATGGATCAAAGAGGCCTTGAAATTCGGCGCTCACGAGGATCAAATATTCCCACAAATTCACAACAAGGAACAGAAAAGCCATTTCATGAAGACTACAGCGAAGAAAAGTAACGCGAAAAGAAGAGTGCTTACGCCGGAAAACGAGAAAGATACAGGAGAGAACGAACAACTACTGCCAAACAAACCAAGAAGAAATGGCTTCCCTCGTGGAGAACGGAACTCTGTTCTTGTGATTGAACATCCTCATGAAAGAACAAACGCAAAAGATGATAGTCTACATAAACTTGGTTTTCGAGTTCAACAGGGTCCAAGATATAAAAGCTTTCCCGAAGTTTCAATCTTGGAAATTGCCGAGAGTCTTGATGACTTGGTTCAATTAGGAGCCGTGAAATTGATTCAAGAATACAAAGGACGTTGGTATATTTTGGTAAGCAGTCGAATTATTCGCAACTTTCTTATTCAAAGAGGCGTTACTTTGCGTGGAAGGAGTTTCGAACTGATTGATTTTAATGAAGCTGAATGAACAGTTCTGGCATTGAAATGAAACTCTTACAGTCGAACCCCATTAACACGTGCACGGAGACCAACAGAAACTGTTTGTATTAAGGTGTCCGTATTATGGTTACTGTAAACCTTTATCGGTCCCATTTTGCATAATTTCATTTTTTTTTTAAATTTCTGTAAAGATATAACATTAATCTAGAAAATATTGAAAAATGTTTTGCAAAATCATTAAAAGAACTCTAGATATTCCTAAAAAAGAGTTTCAAGAGAATAGTTGATAAGTAGCTATGGGTGTGATAATCCGATAATCTCTTTCCGGAGTGCAGCGCCTTCTTGTACTTTTCGCGCTAAGCTTTATCTGCGGGATCTCGCATTACATTTTATATGCATATTTTGTTTACATCGCAATTATGCCGAGCGCATTTCGCATCGTCATAGCGTATTCTATTGTAGCGTCATAGCGTATTCTCCCCGGCCATTTTCCATGTTTCACACGGTCGTCTACGCTTGTTCCAATTCCTGAAGGTTTACAATTTGACTATTTTAATAGTCAAATTTTAAAAAATCAAAGTGGAAATTTTTGGTTAGCAGAATTGTAGAGATCACGAGTGAAAAGAACCGTGGCGAAGAGTAAAAGCATAATAAATGAATGAATAGCTTACTCGCTTGCATTTACTGCTGATACCAGCGCGTGTTTTCGGTCAATTTCCGCAGCCACGTCTCAGGCGGTGTGCGTCACGACTTGCAATGCCCCATGGGTTAATTTGTGTAGCGGCTCATTTTCCCTTCGTCTCGACGGAGTGAGCATCTCCTACGTTTGCGTTATTTAGCCTGAATTTAAATCCAGCGCCTTTTCTTTGGTAAAGTAATCAAATATGCAAGTTTACAAACGCAAAACTACTTCGTAAAGGCCGGTTTTTCTTTTTCTCTGACACACTATTCTGATTTGAATCGAAACATACAATCCGTTAATAAACAAGACAACCGGAAAGATCAAATTTATGCACGGGTCAACGCCACGAGACCTAAATCACGCAAAGACCGCTCCACGTATTTTACAGAACAAGCACTGCAAACGCCGACA
Source organism: Cladopsammia gracilis (assembly GCA_022457155.1). Taxonomy (NCBI): domain Eukaryota; kingdom Metazoa; phylum Cnidaria; class Anthozoa; order Scleractinia; family Dendrophylliidae; genus Cladopsammia; species Cladopsammia gracilis. The sequence continues at coordinate 863,334 of JAJGOT010000127.1, read as the reverse complement.
AAAGAAGTCACTTTGAACATCAAAACCTATGAAGGTTTGAATATTTTCTTCCTTCAACTATAATTGAGGGAAAATAGGCCGAAAAAAGACCAAACAAGAAGATGATAAAGGACGCGCGTGACCGCCGCGTGGGCGCAGAAAATTATTGTTACTCACCAGGAGACCTAGGCGAGTTGGTAAACTTATCAATTTTGAACGGCTTCAACCAAGAAAACTAAAAGGGGTAGACCCGGGTAGACCCCGAAATTCTCAAAGAAGAAAGGCTAAATTAACTGTATGTCCCAAATTATTTACGAAAAACAAACGTGTAAAGGAATGAGAAGTCTAAGAAAAGGTGTGAAAGTTCAGTTTACGATAATGTGGCAATTGAGCCGAGTAGGTTTACTTTGAGGTCAGCTAAGGCAGTCATTGTGCTCGAATGTAAGATTTAATTGTAGCCATAACGAAGAAGGGATATTTCTCTTTAATTCTGCCTGAAAACATTTTCAATTAACATCGCTGAAATCCTTGAAAAGGAACAATTTTTTCAACTCCACGCGCTGAAATAGCTTCTTGTTTGCCGCGAGGACTATTGTTTAAACAACGGCTTGCTATTGGTCAAATCTCGTGACGCACACCGCCTGGCCACGTCTGTTGCGTTTTCATTTCTTTGAAAACTCTCAAAAAACTAACGGGCCCTTTTCGCTCGTTTGTTTCCACGACAATTTTGCTGCGTTTTCGTTGCATTCTTTCCGCTCATTTGGGTTTGCAGTTGCGCGAAACTTTGCCGTTTTTTCTATGGTTTTTCCCTTCGAATAACTTGACTAATCGGCGGTTAATCGAATTCACATACACTGCTGTGCGACGATGCTCTTCAGGGGGTTCTAATGTTTCATTTCATTGGTTGGCGGCACGACCACGATGACAGCCGCTTAAATGAGGTGTGAAAACAGTGAAAATCTTCCGAGGCCAAAAACTCGAGGTTTGTTTTTGCGAGAATGGCCTCTGTTAAAATGAATTAATAGGGTATGTAGATTTGTCAGATTTTCACGAAATTTGGCCAGTATATTTGCTGGATATTTGTGCACCAAAGCGTGTGGGGCTTTTGCGAAATTCCAAATACTCTTCTCATGGTGCCCCAAAGAACAATTTTCTATTGTCTAACTTCAAAGTGGATTTACTCGGGAACCAATCAGGCCTTAGAGTTTTGCTCTAACAAGTATATCCTCCAAGGATTTTTCTTTTTTGTATGAGATAAGGGGAGACTCTTTGTATATATATGGTTAGTTCTGAATTAAATGCCATTTGTTTATTAAGATGTTTTTAAGATTAGGCAACACTGGGTGGTACGTTGTTATGAAAGGAAGAATTATTTTTCGCACGTTCTCCTTTTGCTGCAAAGATGACTTGCCTTCATTGAATTTTACCTCGGAAATTATTTTCTCAATGAGATTGTGAGTGTAGCCTCTAGCACGGAGGCGTGCTAAATGAAGTTGTTGATATTCTCACTGAATCGGATTTCACCGAGGAATTTGTTCTTAAAAGTCTCAGGGCTTCACCTTTTATGAGCCCTTTTCTGACCCCTGGTGGGTGGCAGGAAGAGAAATGAGTTTACTGGAAGGGCTCTGTTGGTTTAAAATGAGTAATCAATGACATCAATGAGTAATCAATGACCCACAAAATTTTTTGGGTTCGATTAATCATTGATTACTCATCGAGTATTGGCAATACTCAATGGTTAATCAATTGATTACCCATTGATTACTCATTGATGTCATTGATCATTGATTAGTTATGCCTGGATAACAGGCGTTATTGGGGCGCTCAAGCGGGTTTTAGGTCGCGAGCGCGTAGCGCGAGACACGTGCGCGAAGCGCGAGACGCACGTGCGTGTCTCGCGCTACGCGCTCGCGACCTAAAACCCGCTTGAGCGTCCCAATAACGCCTGTTATGCGGGCTATACAGACATGAAGATTGCGGGAAAAAATTGGGGGAAAAAAAAACGGGAAAAAAAAGATTTTACGACCCTCGACTTTGTACCCTCGACCCTCGACATGTTACCCTCGACCCCGACATGTTACCCTCGACACTAGCCTGCGAGCAGGCTCACTTGTTTGGGGTTGTTTGGGGTATCGCGGCGAAGCCAGCGAGAAGAATGGGGCGAGGAAAAAGTTTTCTCGCTCATAATTCGCAGCTTCATCGCTCGCATAGCACTCGCGGGCGAAACCCAAATAGTAGAGCCTGCTCGCAGGCTACCTCGACACTCGACCCTCGACCAAAACCCAGACTCCACTTCCTCTTATACCATAGTGTTCTAATTTTGAAATTACAATGGAGTGATCAACGGTATCAAAAGCTTTTGATAAGTCTAGGAAAATCCCTGCTGTCAGTTTATTTTCATCGATCGCATCGGTTAATTTAGTTGTCAATTCAATTATGGCCATCTCTGTTGAGTGGTTTTTCCGAAATCCATATTCTTTGTCATAAAGAATATGTTGCCTTTCAATGTAATCTATTAATCTTTTATACATTAATTTTTCTAGTATTTTCATGACAGGACAGCCACAGGTCTGTAATTTGAAAACAGAGATTTATCTTCATTTTTATATATTGGTGTAATCAATGAAATTTTTAAACGGTCAGGAAAGGTACCAGTTGAAAATCATTTATTAAAGATGTTTGTTAATGGCTGTTTGATTACGGGTGCTAATTCTCGTATTACTTTTGGACTGAATTCATCAGAGCCAACTGATTTGCTTGTGGGCGGCACGGTGGTCTACTGGTTAGCGCGTCGGACTTTCAACCTGTAGGTCGGTGGTTCGAGCCTGGTCTCTGCCGTCGAGTTGTTTCCTTAGACAAGAAACTTTACTCCACACTGTCTCTCTCCACCCAGGTGTATATATGGGTACCGGCGACAAAATGCTGGGGGTAACCCTGCGATGGACTAGCATCCCATCCAGGGGGGAGTAGCAATATTCCTAGTTGCTTCATGCTACAGAAACCGGGTTAAGCTCCGGCCGTGTGGGCCATCGTGGCTCGTGTGCGACTTTACCTTTACCTAACCGATTTGCTTGGATTTAGACTAAGCAATTCTTTCTCTACTTCTTCCTCTGTAACAGGGTCAACAAAGAAGCTTTCATTATATCGTGTATTGCTCATAAAGGCATTGAACGATGTAGCTACTGGTGGTATTTTACTTGCAAGATTTGGTCCTACATTTGTGAAATATTCATGAAATTTATTTGTTATTTCAACTGTATCGGTTATTTCTTTATTATTATGACTGAAAGCATCAGGTATGAAAGTGCTTTTTTTTTCGAAAAACAATTTTATTTGAAACAATACATTATTTACATCACTACATTACAATATGATACTACACAAACTACACAGACATACGAAAAGGCGAAAAGTAGGCAAAAAGTAGGCAAGCATTTCTTTGCAATTGCAGTTTCTTTAATTATTTCAATTTTTTTTTCTTGGATTCGCAGCAGGAAGTTACGGAAGTATAGTTCACCTTGGCGCCTGTTTGACGTGCAGAATATATAGTATTTTGCTATTAGAATTGAGTAATTTAATGCCTGCCAATATTTTGTGTTGTCAAAGTAGCCGTATAATATGCTACCATGTTTTAAAGAAAGTCTTTCACGTGCTTTTTCAAACCACCACTCCTGAAACGTATTCCAGAAAGAGAGTGATTTACTGCATTGGATTAACATATGGTTTAAAGTTTGCTTCTCACACCCACATAACGGACACAAATCACTTTCAGAGATACCGTCACCGTAAAGGCTCATTTGAGTAGGGAGTATGTTATGTATAATTTTGTATTGAAACATCTTGAGTTTAACTTTTTTTGTAACTATAAAAGGCATTTGGTAAACTTTATGAACATTTTTTTCTAAAAAGCCGTATCGTAAAATTTTAGTTTGAGAGGTGGGTGGTACGAAAGTGTTTTTTAAGATTGCTGAATAAATAAAACTTGTGATTAGAGGTGTGGTAGAAGTATCGTTGAGGTTGTTTTGACCATGCAGGAATGGCATTGATGACTGACCATAAAACTTCGTAAAGGGTACATCTAAATTAAACTTTGTTTTGAATTCTAAAAAGTTACAGAAGTTGCCTTGTTCATTTAGTAAATCTTGCACATAAATAACATTTTTTGAGAACCATTTTCTATAAAAAAACTTGCTTCTTATCAATTAGAATATTACAGTTGTTCCATATAATTTCATTTTTGATATTGGTAGTAATACGATCAGGTAAGTTTTTGAAGTCACGCCAATAATCGAGAATCATGCGATAAAAAATAGGGAGGCTCTCTAGCTTAAGTAATTCGGTTTTATAGTTACATTTTGTCAGGAAAGAGAAATTACCGAGATGATTTACACAATGGTTAGGAATAATTTTCCAAGAAGCAGACGATTGACTTTGAATTCTACTAATCCAAGCAATTTTCAACGCTTTTTCCATAATTTCAAAATCGCACATTTTGAGGCCACCTTTTTTTCTGCGATAACAGTACTTTTTTTAATTTTTGCGGGTTTACCGTCCCAAATAAAACTGAAAATAATTTTATTTATTTGCTGTATATAATGTTTGGGCACATTTAAAACGGAAGTGTTAAAAGTCAGTTTAGAGAGCCCTAATGTTTTTTACGATATTGATTTTTCCGTACAACGTAAGTTTTCTTTTTTTCCAGGTATTTAAAGTTTTCACTTAATCTCGAATTTTGGTTCCAAAGTTGAGTTCTTCCGCATCTGTTTGATTTTGTGAGAAAAATATTCCGAGAGATAGTATCGGTTCTTTTGGCCATTTGAAACCAAAAGGGGTGTCTTGATTGTTTTTCCATTGTCCTAGCCACATTGCTTCTGTTTTAGCAGTGTTTATTTCCAACCCAGAGAGAGAGAGAGTTGAAATGATTTAGAAATTTAAGTAGTTCGGAAACGGATTCTTGGTCGCGGACAAAGACAGTAGTGTCATCAGCGTATTGTGATACTTTTATTTCTTGCCGTGATTATCTACTTGGATGCCTTTTATAGATCTATTGCTTTTTAAGGCTCTCGCTAGAAGTTCAATCCCCAGGACAAATAAGAGACCCGATAAAGGGCAACCTTGTCGAACACCTCGTTGCAAAGAGAAGAAATTTGAAGCATGCCCATTGTTTAAGACACAACTAGAAACGTCTATTGTAAAATATGTTAAACCAGTTTATAATGACAGGTCCGAAATTAAAAGATTTGAGAGCGGCATTAAGGTATGTCCATTCAATTGAATCAAAAGCTTTTTTAAAATCAAGAAATATTGCAATGCCTTTTTTGTTTGTCTGGTTGGTGTATTGTATTATGTCGTGAATAAGCCGAATGTTTACACCAGTGTAACGGCCTTTCACACAACCAGTTTGGTCAGGATTTATAATGCTAGGGAGCACTTTTTCAAGTTTTTTGCTATGGCTTTAGTAAGGATTTTGTAATCGACATTAAAGAGTGATATAGGCCTTAGATTTTCTAAAATAGTTGTGTCTTTAGACTTTTTTGGAATAAGCGAGATGATACTTCTCCTCTGGCTAATGGATAACATCCCTGATTGAAAGGCAAAGTTGAAACTATCTGTCATTTCTTTACTGATTTCAGGCCAAAAAAAGCGATAGAATTCAACAGGAAAACCATCGGTACCAGGTGTTTTATGTTTTTCTTTTTGTGCGTTAAAGCATTCTCCTACTGTGATTTGGCCTTCACAAAAATTCATTTCTTCCTCATTTAAAGTGGTTACGTTTTCTGGGTTGAAGAAAGCTGATTCTTTGAGTTCAGATTCGGTGATTGTGACTTTTGATTTGTAAAGAGATTCATAAAAAC
>JAJGOT010000127.1:235000-252500 GCA_022457155.1 Cladopsammia gracilis | reverse complement strand
AACAAGAGTTCACCCGGTTTTATTTTTTACTAACTGCGGCGGGTACTTTAACTCATCAGTTGTGTTCAACCTTTTTTTGCCTAAAGGTTGCCAAATACACCTTAATGGATCATTTAACAGATCATACGCGCGGATATTTTACGAGTTGTGTGGTATTTTTTCGAGCCCGCAAACAATGAGTAAAATGTCCGCACGTATTATCTGTTAAACCATCGAATAAGGGATTTGGTATTCGACTGAAATTCCTTTTATTATAGTTTCTGTGTCTTCAAACCGGAACACAACAATCTGCTGTGTAATATGCTCAGATATTTTGCGCATTCTCTTTTCCTTATAAGGTAAAATGACGTCACAGTCGAATACCATGAATCGTAAAGATATCCTGCGTATTAAAAAAACTTTCCACTAAATAAAAATAACATTTTACATACATAATATTTGGGTATTGGCATTTGTTAGAAGTGACAGGATGGACTATCTACTTCCTGAATACCATGCGCCATTTTGAACGTCTGATGGCCAGATTAAAATTCAGGACTTTCCAAAGAGGTAGCAAGGTTAGCCTTCAGCTCTGCTGAACGGAATTAAGAAAAGCCCTCGATACAATCAAGATGCCGGTTTAAAATGCGTCATACCGCTATATATAAATTAAATACTATCGACTAAAGTGTAACCTTTTTCTGAATAAAATATTTACAAGTGTTTCATATATCAAAACGTTTAAAACCAAGCTACTAATCGAAACACGTTCGTTTCATGCCTCTCAAATCAGAAACGGATAAGCTTTACTGTCCTCTATTCATAGTAAGGCGGTGGCGATTCTGATCTGTAGGATGGCGGAGGAGTGTTCGGTGAAGGGTTGGCCGGATGAGCTGAAACAAGAATTAAAGGAGAAGTTAGTAATGATTATTTCTGAAGTAATTTGCAATCATACTGTTGGACTCGAGTTAGGGAATTAATTCTGTAACGTTGTCCACGAATACTGTCCGATTCGTGCTACGCGCCATAAAGTAGATCAAGCCGGAGCTGGCTTGTTGTTGCTCTTGACAGGTCATCAATACTTAAGTTAGATCAACTATAAAGAGACCTTTTTCTTTAATACCAATATTTCTTCAGAGAAACCCAATTTAGCTAAGCTAGTTTAAATGGAGCCCTGACTAAACTAAATAAGATTACAACCAGTCGTTAAAAGAACACAAGAAACAAACGACATATGATCGGTTTAAAACTGTGTTTAAACTTCGCCGTGTCTAAATGCCCGGCAGCCGGGCAAGGTCTCAAATAGACTAAATGCCCGGCAGTCAGAAATTTTCACAAAATTTTCACTGAAAGGCTCTTTCAAATCTTTTGAGAGTATTCGATGTTCGTTTAGAAATGTCAAGCGCTTCCAAAAATTATTTTGCTTTTCCAGTTGACGAAATATCCAAGCTTGGGCATACTATAACATCGCTTTGTTCATCGCTATGTTCTCGACACTTAGAAAATTTCTGCCGAGACTCTCAGTCAGAAATTTTCACAGAATTTCGACTTAACGTCTCACTCAAACCTCTTAAGAATATTCAAAGTTCGTTTAGAAATGTCAAGCGATTCCCAAAATTATTTTGATTTTCCAGTTGATGAAATAGCCAAGCTTGGGCATACTATAAGATCGCTATGTGCACGACACTTAGAACATTTCTGACTGCCGGGCACGGTCTGAAATAGACTAAATGCCCGGCAGTGAGAAATTGTCATAGAATTTTCACTGAAAGGCTCTTTCAAACCTTTTGAGAGTATTCGACGTTCGTTTAGAAATGTCAAGCGCTTCCAAAAATTATTTTGCTTTTCTAGTTGACGAAATATTCAAGCTTCGGCATACTGTAAGATCGCTAAGTTCATGACATTTTAAGATGTCTGTAGACTGCCGGGCACGGCCTCAAATAGACTAAATGCCCGGCAGTCAGAAATTTTCACAGAATATTTCGTCAACTGGAAAATCAAAATAATTTTGGGAATCGCTTGACATTTCCAAACGAACATCGAATACTCTCAAAAGGTTTGAAAGATCCTTTCAGTGAAAATTCTATGAACATTTCTCACTGCCGGGCAATTTTAGTCTATTTCAGACCGTGCCCGGCAGTCTGCAGAAATGTTCTCAGTGTCGTGAACATAGCGATCTTATATAGTATGCCCAAGCTTGGCTATTTCATCAACTGGAAAATCAAAATAATTTTGGGAATCGCTTGACATTTCTAAACGAACTTTGAATATTCTTAAAAGGTTTGAGTGAGACGTTAAGTCGAAATTCTGTGAAAATTTCTGACTGCGAGTGTCAGCAGAAATTTTTTAAGTGTCGAGAACAAAGCGATCTTATAGTATGCCCAGGCTTGGATATTTCCTCAACTGGAAAAGCAAAACAATTTTTGGAAGCGCTTGACATTTCTAAACGAACATCGAATACTCTCAAAAGGTTTGAAAGAGCCTTTCAATGAAAATTTTGTGAAAATTTCTGACTGCCGGGCATTTAGTCTATTTGAGACCGTGCCCGGCTGCCGGACATTTATAAACTTGACTTATCTTGAGTTAGCGTTTGAGATGACACTTAAGTTTGGTCTTAAACTCCCCTAATTTCTGCGCACTACGGATACTGTGAGGCAGGGCATTAAATGCCCGTGCCCTGTTATATCTGAAGCTTCCCTGGTTCTTCGACGTTTCAGCCAGAGTTACATGTAGGTGCAACAAGTCAAGTTGTCTGGTGTAACCTGTAACCACAGGGTTGTATTCTTACTAGCTAAACAAACTTCCAACGTACTCCCCGCCATATTCTTAACTCCTTTTACCCACTGATTGTCATTTTATTTATTCTTACTATTTTCTTAACCTAAAGGGACTGGTGTCAATTGAGACCTTGTCCTGTTACCCATCTCCTGTCACACGTTCATGTCATGAAGTTTTCATTTTTGATGTAATGCTATCTATTATTAAATTTCGTTTTTTCTTTCAATAAACTAAACTAAAGATATAGTTTGTGAAAAAAAGCGTGTCTGGGATACTGGTAGGAATTTTTGGTGTCTGGTCTAGAATAGGGTTGCAAAATGAAGCTGAACATGGTCTGGTATAGGGTAGGGGTTTCAGAGTCCTAGCGACACACACCCACCCAAAAATATACAGAGCACCTCACCCCCAGGGTTGCAGTAAATCAACATGCAGCTATCAATTTGAACCAGTTTATCTCTTCTATTTCAGAATATTCCTTGTGTAAGGATAAATACAAGCAATCCTTAATGCAGATACATCTTTTAAGATTAGGCCACAAATGTGTCTTACCAGTAACAAGTTCACTCTTATTCACTATCTCTTAGCCTTTTGAACTGGGATGGAAGGGTGTAGTCCTAAAAGTTGTCAGATGGGGTGTGCGGGTCATCTCTAGAAACCCTGACCCATTTTCGGACCAAAAATTTGAAATTTTCCATATCAGATCTAGACCTCAATCAGCAGATTCTCCCCTTACCAAAAACTCCATCTGTAGATGAGGAAGTGCCATAATGTTCTGAAAGTAACACCCCCTCCCATGCCCAAAAGTAACGTCAAAATTTTGTGGCTGCTTATAAATCCCGAAAGTAGCGATCTCCCTGAAAGTAAGAAGACCATTTTTTTTAAAATAATTTTATAAATATGGTATTTTTTTCCAATCAGTAGTCAAAGGTACTTTACAACAAGGGTAGCTATCACTTATACCACAACTTCTGTCTTTTATTTCATTTAGAAAAAGAGCTTGAACCAGCTTTATTTAGTAACGACACCCCTGAAAGTAGTGAACCCATAAATTCTAAAAGTAACAAAGGTCGCTACTTTCGGAACTTTCAGTATGTCCTTAAATTACGTCTTCAATTTAAAGCCAAAGAAAATAATAATTACCTTGGGCTGGATCATTGTCAATCTCATCTGGTGGCACTGGAGCTCCAGGATCTCCTGGTCCTGGTAAATTATTTAGATCCACTTGATTTGGATGCACACCTGTTACGACAACAACAAGCTTTGGATCCTCTAAAGTGTTAGAAACACTTCTGTTAAAGTTGTCTGGTGGTAAATCTTTAGGAACTATAGAATGGATAATAATGACTTTTAATTAAATTACATAGGCAAATGGAAAACTTATCACATCAGGATTTACTGCCTTCGTTCTTAACAAATTTTAAGGCCTGGTGATTAGTAAGTTGGACTTTTGGGTCTGTCCATTAGATTTGAGGCCTGTTATTTAAACAAAGTCCGACTTCCATTGTTAACCTCCACATCTGTTTATAAGTGCATTACTTCAAGTAACTAAATGTTTTCCTAGTCTATACCATGTGCCTTCTTGACTGTCTGTCTACGTACATTGAAAAACATTCTAAATAATAAGAGTTGGCAAGATTGAAATTGGGTAAGACTGTGGTTTTGTTAAACATCATAAAGGTTTGACTGTAAAAACCTAACAGAATATGGTGATGGCAATCAATCCAGTTTGTCTCTTAACTGTCACCTTCAAGAGGGGCAAACATGGCATAAAGTTTAGTGTATGCTTGCAGCAACTGTGCATTCTGGTGAGCTAATGCCAATGTTTATAAATACATGCATCTCAGCTGCAGCAAGTCCATGACCATCTACATGCACCACAGATAATCTGTCATAGATTATAGAGACTTCACACTTAATGGGAATGATGGCTTATCTAGGCAAACATGCCATCAAACACAGTGTTTGTATTGGAATCCGGTGTCAAATAACTTCAGTAAAATTTAAATTTTCTAATATTTGTGAATAGAAAACTTATGAGGAACATAGGAATTCAGGAATGTATCTGTGTTAGAAAGCATACAATTATTTTTGTTTTGTTTTCCATACATATGAAGTGTATGTCTACATTTTTCTGTGGACTTGACTGGGCTTTATTATTGAAAAAAGTATGGAAAACAACAAAAATAATCAATCTTCTTCCTTAGTATCGTAAGTTTTCAATTCACAAATGTTAGTAAATTTCAATTTTGCCGAAATTATTTGACACTGGAATACCATACAAACATTGTATTTGGCGGCATGTTAACCCTGATTACCCATGATCCTCCAACAAATGGGTAGGTGCTCTATTATAGTTCTCGCTTGACCCAAAATTCAACTGTTGGGTAAAAGTGAAGAACAGCTCACCTTCACTGACTGTCAGTCGACTGTCGGCCGACAGATAACAAACAGTCTACCGACAACTTACCAACAGTTTACCAACAGTTGGCCGACATGTTACCAACAGTCGGCTTTTTGTCGGCCGACAGATAGATAGATACCACTATGGCCGACAGTCGGTGGAGGTGAGCTGTTAGTAGTATTAAACTTTATTTCAGCTCAGATTGAAGAGTAGCGCATATACCTCTAAGCTCATTAATGTTAGTTCTAGGTGTAAATAATGCTGTTCTTCACTTTTACCAACTGTTGAATTATTCTTAATGATCACAGCAAATCTAGCTTAAATTATGAGCATAAAACAAATCTATCAAGGCCATTGGAATTCAACGAATACGTAAGAGCTTCAGCTTGCTTCTTCGCGGTTCTTCATCGGTTTGATGAATTGTGATGTGCTTCTATAATTAAATTGTGTAAATTAAAGCTCTGCTTACTCATTTCTTGTTTCCTTTTCTCAAATTCAATAAGGATTTTGTCCAGTACATGTGCTTGGCCTCTGCATTTCTCTCTGATAGCATGACAAAATTGGTCAAAAGCCGTAGATCCTCTTGTAATTACAAAATCCAACAACTTGCTATTTCTTCTCTTCGTTGTTATTTCCGCTCTAATAATCTCTTCGTCTTCCATATCAAGCACCCGTTTTGATCTCAGATAAGTCACAATTTTGTCCGTGCTTAGTTTTGGCACAAGCCAATCTCTTAGGTCTTCCAAAACGTCGCACTTTATCTGCTCGTATAGTTCATATTCTCGAACGGAAATCGGAAAGTTCGCCGCCATGCTGAAATGATTAAAAAGTCGCACTTACCCCCCGAAGGGGTTGGCTGTCGGCGGAAGTGAAACGTGTATCACGAGGGACACTGCTGGCTGTCATAAGCGCAGTCTCAAGTTTACCATTCAAGATGGCGATGTCTATGGCAAATTTGAAGTGAAGAATTTTCTGAATTCAAAACGCCATGGGCCTTCCAAATCTCACTCCGGAAGAAGAATACCTTCTTAAAAAGTTTGCTTTATTAAAGAAAAAGGTATAACCCTCTTTATATTGTCCTTTACATATGTGATTTACGCAGATTATATTTCAGTTTTGTTCTTGTTTTGGAAGTCCAGATGAAACCTAACTGATGTCTTTACTTTTTGATCGTTTGTTGCAGAAGAAAGCATTTCAGAAGTCTAAAGAAAAGACAGAAACTCCAGTTGTTATCAAGCCGGGCACGAAGAGAGGTGATTATGTAAATAAATAAATAAACATTGCAGTGGCTTTCAAATGTATGAATGGTATCACTATTCATGGATTTTGTACACAGTCAACAATTTAATAAGCTCCGATCAGATCAAAAGATCCATGATAGTGGATGATAGTTGTTGTTGTTAGTTGATAATAGTTTAAACTAACGCAGATCTATTTGAATCAACAACTATAATGCACTTACACTTTAAACAATGACCTGAGACACTTGATTTTCACTGCATGTACTGCTCATAAGATGAGTTGCTACATCTACATCTATACATCTACATTTATTAAGTCGGTAAAATCCTTGCAGATATCACACCAACTGTACTAAAAACTAAAAAAAAAAGCTATTATCAATATATACAATACACAGGAATAAATGAATAAAAATGTAGCTAAATGGTATAAAAATGTCTATAAAAATGAATAAGATTTTAAGTAATAATATAAAAACCTTAATAGTTCTTAGTTAAGTGACTAAGTTGCTCTGATTTAAAAGTAGCTAGGGAATTTAACTCTACTATATCTGCAGAGTCCTGGGAAAAAAGGAATAAAAATAGATGTTCTTCGTCGCCTTTACCTGTCTGTATCTAAAACGATGGCTACTCCTAGTTTTAAGTTCAGTATGGGGTTCAAGATAAGTATTTACGTCAATGTCAATTTGCCCACAGCTCATTTTGTATAAGAGGGTAAAGAAAAGAAAAAAACATCAATTTAAAACCGTCCCTGTAGCCAGCTCTTTATGTAAAAAACGACTGGTCACTTGGTTACCAAGACTAGTTGCCCAGTGGTTACTGACCTTTAGAGGTTAACATAAATTTCAAGAAATTCGTGATCATGGGAGTACGCTGTATGCATTTCTTATAATTTTATGAAATCTTAAGTCAACTTCAACTTCAACTTCAACTTTATTAAGTCAGTAAAGCCAATAGGCATCACACTAACTGTAAAATAAATAATTATGTATACAATATATAATAAAATACAATTAAGATATGTACAATTATGGATAAAAAATAACTATAAATTAATGTGAACAGTTATACAATAATAAATAAATAATAAAACAGAGATAAACAACATATTTTTAATGGGATTCTCGAGGGGTAAACTGGCCTATTTTTATTGGGAGTCTCTAGGGGTTCTTTCTTTATTTAATATACTTCTTGAAGAGTAAGAATGAGATGTCATTCCTTAACAGGACCAGGTGGGGGTTTAAAATGCAATAGTCCATTTGTCTTAGGCTGACCAGCCTTATATACTTGCATTGCCATGTATCCCCATGACATGTATTTAGAGATTTTATGTCTAAGTGAGATAATTAATTTTGTACTTCCTGATTTCTTGCTGCCTTGAACACAAGCTACATGACTTGTACAGATGTATGTTGAACCTTTTAAAATCTTGAACAAACAGTAATTGTTTTTGGTAGCAATGGTTTAAAGCAGGAATTGTGCACTACTGGTACATGACCTCCAATTCCTGATTTTTTTTTTATTTTCTAGTTTTCCTTTTCATGTATTTTGACATACTGTAGTAAGCCAGAGGCAAAAGCATTTTAATATGCTGCCATTTTTGTCATGAATAACTTCCTTTTCTCTTAATGTGACTGGAAGCAAAAATATTGACAGTCGGTAAAATTTAAGATGTTTTTAAATGAGGATGTACATTTTGAATGTACTTGTAGATCCAAACAATTTTAAGGAGGCTCGCAAGGGTTTCTTGCTTTCAAAAGTGTGTCTAAATGATGAAATATGTGACCGTGAAAGGCAAAACGGACACTAACGGAAAACCGTTTGAACGGCAAAAATGCACGGATGACGAACGGATAACAAACGGTTCTCAAAGCGTTCGAACGGTTGATTAACCGTTCGAACGGACGAATAAATTATTCGAATGATTTGGTTATCCGTTCGAACGGGTGAGTCAAAATGTCGAACGGATTGGCAAACCGTTCGAGCGGATGAATTAATTATTCGAACGCTTTGGTTATCTGTTCGAACGGGTAAGACAATAATGTCGAACGGTTTGGTTTTCCATTTGAATGGGTGAATAAAATTAATTGCTTACAGAACGGTTTGCGAAGCCATTCACAACGGAATCGCTGAACGCAAAATAGCTGAACAGAAGTAAATTACTGTACCGCTTTTAATAGCGCTGAATTCAGGCTCATGGCAAATCACTACATGAACAAACTTTATACGACGTATTTTCGAGAAATATGCTGTAGTTTCCCTCCTTATAATTCAAAATTCATGTGTAAAATTATTTCTGCACTTCATGTTTACTTATTGTTAAAATAAATCTTGAATGGAACTAAAAATTATAATCGAAATTAAAGACGGTAGGGAAAGTTTGGTAGCAGAAAATAAAAATTAAACCCTTTGAAGTTTGTTGTAGTTGTCGGTAAAAAAAAGTGCTTGGTCCCGTGGGAAAAGTGGTAAAAGTGCACCGAATTTGCATATATCAAAACGGTAATTTGAAACCTGAAAACACGCTGGCACAAGCGAAAGTCGCAAGTATTTATATAAACGTCTACAAATTCTCTGTTTTCTTTCTTCATTTTCAAGTATTCCACCGCGCTAAAACATCACAAAGTTTGGAGTGTCTTCGGGCTGGGAATAAACATAAGCCGTGTTTGGTTTCGCGAGCGTTCCATCGATCCATCCGCGTGATCTCCATCTAAGTGAGAATTCACGGCGTTGGTTGATTAATTATAAACCTCCAATAATTTTTTATGATTCATACTTTACTGCTTTAAAATCTACGCCACTGCTGTGAAAACATTTGTTTTTCTTCGTGTATTTTAGCCAAGATGTCACTGAAATAACGGGAATGCGTCCGGCAGACTAAAAATTTCGCATACACAAATCAATCATGTTGACAACCGCTCGTCCGCTTGGCGGCTGAAACAGAAGCCTGTTCACATGCTACAAGAATCATGAACTCATCCAACTTCATTCGCTGCCACGAACAGTTCGGATTGTCCACTAGCTAGGAAAGTAGCAAGAACGGATCTCGAAACCGTTCAAACAGATGTGATAATTCCTCGAATGAACTTCTAGTTTGCGAACGGATGCAAAATGTCGCAATCAGTCGAACGGATGTTAATATTTTTCGAACGGATAGACAAACCGTTCGAACGGTTTGTCGAACCGTTCGAACAGATAGGTAAACCGTTCGAACGGATAGGAAAACCGTTCAAACGGGTCGTTGAACACTTCGAACGGATTTTTTGAAACGTTCGAACGGATAACGAACGGAAAACGAACGCTTTAGCTTTTGGAACGGATAACCGTTAGTGTCCGTTTTGCCTTTCACGGTCACATATTAAAAAATGTTGCAACTGATGATATGGACAACTTTTGGATATCTATACGACGCAATTAACATGCAATAATTTAAGGGTGCTTATGATGTCATTGCCATTGCCATGGCAACAGTACAACTCTCTGAAAAGAGCCTCTAAAACTCAGTTTTTGCCAATTATCTTTAAAACTAATCCGGTGACCTGTGACAGTAGTTTTTTTTTTTCTCAATTTGGAAAGTACCGCTAATTTTCTTTTCTTTTTGGTGCTATCTAGTGGAAATCAAGTTATTTCCAAAAAGGTTGTTGTCAGATAAGAAAAAAATTCTGCTAGATAATTTTTTCTCCAACTCTTGTTCTCGAATACTGCTTGCATACAGAAAATCAGGGTACGGATGTAGATCACTGAACAAACTTTTGGAGATAAAAAGGAGTATTTTATGCAAGAATTGTTTTCAGTTTGCGCGAGTTTATGTAGTAGTTTCATTTCCGGTGAGCTGTGCGCGCTACTTTTTGATAGGAAAATCAGCTGATGCGTGCGTCAATGCAGGACGAGTGCACATCGCACGCGCACATAGCTGAAAACCCTTTTTAGCCTCCTTAAGGTACATGTATAATTCAATTAAAAGTGCTTTCTGATTATTCAGTTTGCCATGTACATTAAAAGTATGCAAAGTTTTTTATTTTCATGTTTAAGATGTTCCAGCTGACATTTCTCATGCTCCAGAAGATGCTAAAGAGATTGCCAAGAAACTTATTGCTTCAGGGGTAATTACAAGCTGTACCTGTTTTGACAAAGTAAAATACAGTGACGATTGACTGGCCCCTTTCACTCCCTTTAGCAACCAAAATAAAAGCAAGAGAAAAAAAAAAGTAAAATTAAAGTAGCACCATATGACGGTGCTATTTAAGGCCATTCACACTACCGGTATTCTAATATATTGTTTATGCACATCCTTACTGCACATGCAATTCATGCTACGTGTTCGTCATGCACTAGCACAGGGGAAGAAATATAAAAGCCAGATAGGCCTTGCTTGGATGGTTGGTGACCCCTTCATTTTTTTGGTTAGATAATTTTATCCTCCAATTCTCGACAGATTGGAAAAAAATGAAAAAATATCAATGTAGGAAGTTGAAAATGTTCCCATTTTTCTCCCCACACAATGTGGAATCCCGCAAACTTGGGGCTTTCAAGGTTTCCAAATGCTGTCTTTTAAAGATTATGTTTGCTTTAAGGGACATCACCAGTTTAACAAATTTGTTTAATTAATAATAGACCCACTCATATAAAATGAGGCACAGAAAGTTGCATTCTAGAAATTAATTTACAGTATTTCTAAACTAATAGACATAGGGTGGTCTTTCAGATATCTTATCTCCGAAATGAAGTCGGTGACCCACCATTTATTTTGGACACAAGTGACTTATTGCCTAGCTGTAGCAATGTTATAAGTTTTTTATGTGAACGTCATTAAACATGGATAGTCACACTTAATCAACACACTCAAAATTTGGAACCATACCGTAATTATGAGCTATGAGTGTTAATTTTTACCCAAAACACCTTCCCTTATTATTGGTCAAGTTAACTTTGTTGTAAGTTGTAGTTTGATGCTCAACAGTAACAATTATTCTGGCATCTCTTTGATGAGCAGGTTTGAATCCCTGTATGTTTCCCCAGATATCCTATGTCTCTATTTGCATGATAAATACATGTAATTATGTCATGTCCAATCATATAAATTGATATAGCTCCAAATGGTCTCTAACCTGGGCATTAAAGAAACTAGCATTTCCATGGCTATTACAGGCAGTTTTGAACAAAAACTTACTGTAGAAACTATTCAAAAACATATTCCAACTTTTTGTCATAATCCTTGGTGTTTGTTTTTAGGAAGTAAAGATTAAAAAGGATCCTGTTCACAGAGAATTTAAAAGGGCAAAAGGTGGAGAAAGAAGACAAAAGGTACATTAGCATTATTGTTGTCAACATAATATTTTACAAATTCAGCAACGCCAATAATCATTAGAGATTTTAATGAAAGGTATTTGTGAGCAGAAAGGCCTCTGTAAGCCTCCCGTGACAACAAAAAGCAAAAAAAAAAAAAAAAAATGCACCAGCTGCTAAACCAATGCTTACAGCCAATCTCACTTCAGTGAATCTCTCAATGATTTGCCCATCATGGTTTACCCAAGGCTGTGCTCTTAGAAGAATCACAGGGTGCCCAAAGGCTCCCAACTATGAAATCTGGGGAGCCCGGCACTTAAGCTTTTATGCAAAAGTTAGTTTTTCTAGTCGCCTGAAGATAAAAGTAAGGAGCCTGAGGCTCCTGGGCACTGTTATAGCACAGCCTTGTTACCACCTTTCTCTTTATGATGTTCTCAACATGATTGATGCCTGCAATATGCAGGATGTTTGTCACATTGGAACCTAGTAAATGACATAGCTTGCAAGGGGTTTCCCTGTAGCTCAGTGATGAGAGTATGTGACGTGTGTACAGAAGATCATGAGTTCAACTGCTATCAACTGAGATCGCCTTATTCAATGCCCTGCATGCTTGAGAGAAACTGTGTACAGCTTACTCTCATGACCTGACAAAGTTGAACATTACATGTAAAAAAACCCACATTAAAGAACCCATACTTTTCTGTGACAGGCTGAAACGGTTCTTATACATTTGATGAGAAGTGGGAAATTGGGCTGAATAGGTTCTTAAACAGGCTCTTACTCATAGGGCGACAACAATTATTTCTACTTTATATTTGTTTTAGTTTGTGAATTATTGACCCTGACAGGTCTAATAATCACACTAAAAATTAATAAACCAACTGTGTGTATAACACAATGTAATTATAAATATAAAAAAGATGTCTGCTTATTTATGTAATTTAATTTAATTATCACATGTAATTTACTTACCATAACATATTAAATACAGTGAAAGGTTCAATGCTGTGAAATTGGATTCAGTTGTTTTACTTTCCTGTGTGTTTCCAGTGGCCCTTAAAGCACACTTGGGTCTGCATCAGTTTTTTCTGAGCTTTAGTAATTTTTCAAATACAGAACCTGCCCCATTTGTCAGGCTGAAGTGGTTGTTACACTGTATATATTAGCTGCACTGTATATGTTAGCTGCTTAGTAGGTCAAATTTCAGCCTGGAGGTTTCTTTTTTACTGTACCATTTTTCTCATTTTTCTTACTGATCTTAACAATATGCAAGACATGTAGATAATTATGACAAATTTGTCACAGCATCCAACATATGTACAGAAGGTCGTTTACGAGTCAGAACATTCGAAAGCGCAAAATGCTGTTTTCCCATGTGCAGTTGTTGTGTTCATTCACTAGTTGTATAAGTGGGTTTCTCAACCAGTAAAATGCTAGATAAAAAAGAACAACAGATGGGGTGGAGAGAGGGGGCAATGGATTTATCAGTTTAGCACTCTACTTGTAGTTGCTTCCTATTTTGAAATCTGGAAATCTCTAGATGCTGGCGTCAGTGATGGGCTACTAAGCTTGTGAACAGATATTGACCTGATAAGTATAGGTAATCATACGGTTTCGAGTTCAATTTGGGATCAATTTTTTTTTTTGCAATTTTTTTTTCTTTTCTCAAAATTTTTTTTTTGCAAAACATTTTTGCATCAATGTTTTTTTATTTGTAATTTGCACTGGTGTTACACTTTTTGCACTGGTGTTACACTTGAACTGCACTACTCTTAGCCAATCAGATTTGAGTAATTTTTTCATGTATATTATTAATGAAGAAAGATGTTGAATGTTAAGCTCGGTAATCAATACGAGAAAGTTGTAATGTTCATCATCTCACAAGCTTGGGACAAAAAAAAAAAGAGTCCTAGACAGGATATGAATTACACATGATGCTTTCATGATTGCTGATCCTAGCAGTATGCATATCATATATGGTCTGGCTTGCCATGAGTCTCTCATACATGTACAAGTCTCTCATAGCAGTGGTTAGAACATCTGACCAGTGAGTGAACCTAGTATGTGACCTTGCTCTCCACAAGTCTCTCATAGCTCAGTGGTTAGAGCATCCGATCAGTGAGTGAACCTAGTATGTGACCTTGCTCTCCACAAGTCTCTCATAGCAGTGGTTAGAACATCTGACCAGTGAGTGAACCTAGTATGTGACCTTGCTCTCCACAAGTCTCTCATAGCTCAGTGGTTAGAGCATCCGATCAGTGAGTGAACCTAGTATGTGACCTTGCTCTCCACAAGTCTCTCATAGCTCAGTGGTTAGAGCATCCGATCAGTGTGTGAACCTAGTATGTGACCTTGCTCTCCACGAGTCTCTCATAGCAGTGGTTAGAACATCCGACCAGTGTGTGAACCTAGTATGTGACCTTGCTCTCCACAAGTCTCTCATAGCAGTGGTTAGAACATCCGACCAGTGAGTGAACCTAGTATGTGACCTTGCTCTCCACAAGTCTCTCATGGCAGTGGTTAGACAACATGTCCTCGAGACGAGATTATCTCATATCAATAATTGCTATTTGACACCGAATTAACGATTATAGTTAATTCCGAACACTGACAGTCTGAAAGGAATTCTGGGAAATCAGCATTTTTGTTGAAAAAGAACAATCTTTAGTGTTCGGACAGGACTCGAACCTACGACCCTACGACCCTTCGCTGACTTATCCTCTCGTCTAACCACTTGACCACCACGCTGCTGGTTGAGCAAACCTCAATTTTTTAACATAATAAAATTTATGCGCTTATTCTACACCCTGTAGTAAGCCTATAAAATCAATCGCTTGAAAATAATTTTAGAAAGTAAATGGAAAAGCTTGATCACCAAACCTCAACAAAAAGCTAACCATTTGAAATCATTGCTTAGCCCTAATCACTGTAGATCAAGGATATTCTATGCAAGACTCAAATAAATATCTTGCAGATATAATTTCCCATCGCCTTGTTGTTCAGTAGTCTAGTGGTAAGAAGACGTTCTCTGTAGTGGTAGTTCCGGGTTCGAATCCCGCAGTCCAAATAACATGTTTTTTTTAATTTTTTCTTTTCTGAAATGTCCTGGGAAACAGTGTTCGGAATTAACTATAATCGTTAATTCGGTGTCAAATAGCAATTATTGATATGAGATAATCTCGTCTCGAGGACATGTTGGGTTAGAACATCCGACCAGTGTGTGAGCCTAGTATGTGACCTAGCTCTCCACAAGTCTCTCATAGCAGTGGTTACAACATCTGACCAGTGTGTGAGCCTAGTATGTGACCTTGCTCTCCACAAGTCTCTCATAGCAGTGGTTAGAACATCTGACCAGTGTGTGAACCTACAATAGGCGACAATATTGTTGACACATTGTCATTTTGAACCCCATTTTGTTCGGAACGAGAGGCATTTCAGCCCCACCCCCCTAATTCCCCACCCCCACCCCCCCAGACAATGTTGTGTATCATTTCGTCAGGTCTGTCGCTACAATCCTACAACATTGGATGGGGGGACGGGGTTAATGCGGCAGAGTGTAGTAAAAGGAAAGATACAGTGATAAATATGTCACGAAAACTGTTTTTGTTATAGAGTGTGTCAACTATTTTTGTCGCCTATTGTAGTATGTGACCTTGCTCTCCACAAGTCTCTCATAGCAGTGGTTAGAACATCTGACCAGTGTGTGAGCCTAGTATGTGACCTTGCTCTCCATAAGTCTCTTGTAGCAGTGGTTAGAACATCTGACCAGTGTGTAAACCTAGTATGTGACCTTGCTCTCCACAAGTCTCTCATAGCAGTGGTTACAACATCCGGCCAGTGTGTGAACCTAGTATGTGACCTTGCTCTCCACGAGTCTCTCATAGCTCAGTGGTTAGAACATCTGACCAGTGTGTGAACCTAGTATGTGACCTTGCTCTCCACAAGTCTCTCATAGCAGTGGTTACAACATCCGGCCAGTGTGTGAACCTAGTATGTGACCTTGCTCTCCACGAGTCTCTCATAGCTCAGTGGTTAGAACATCTGACCAGTGTGTGAACCTAGTATGTGACCTTGCTCTCCACGAGTCTCTCATAGCTCAGTGGTTAGAACATCTGACCAGTGTGTGAACCTAGTATGTGACCTTGCTCTCCACGAGTCTCTCATAGCTTAGTGGTTAGAACATCTGACCAGTGTGTGAACCTAGTATGTGACCTTGCTCTCCACAAGTCTCTCATAGCAGTGGTTAGAGCATCCGACCAGTGAGTGAACCTAGTATGTGACCTTGCTCTCCACAAGTCTCTCATAGCAGTGGTTAGAGCATCCGACCAGTGAGTGAACCTAGTATGTGACCATGCTCTCCACAAGTCTCTCATAGCTCAGTGGTTACAACATCCGACTGTTGTGCTGAAGGTCATAGGTTTAAATCCTGTTGAGGACTCAGATTTTTTCTTTATCCTATGCTGGTGACATGATGAACATTAGATCTTTCTCAGATATAAACCTGTTTTGCCAAGCTACTCATCATTGAGACTGTTTAAAACTTGTGTGTTATTGTTCACTGCAGCCAGATTTCCAGCAGCAGCCATCTTCTACCAACAGAAATGATCAACAGGTAATACTACATAGCTTTCTAGTTGGTGTTGATGTATAAAAATCAAGTTGTATAAAACAAACCTCTGAAATCAATGTGATTTCATTAAGTAGATAGTGGACGTCAAGCAAAATTGTAAACCTCAAGTACAAAATTAATGTAATTGATAACAGGGCTTCAAATCAACATGTTAAAGGGTGTTTCTTGGTGTTGTGGAAGCCATTTGTGTTGTGGTGTGGGTATTGTTCAGATCTTTTGAATCTTTTGTTTTCCGTCATTTGGTGATCACACCATCTGCATCACCAAGAAACTACTATGTTAAAGGAGATCAATCCAAGTTCTTTCTCCTGAAGTGAAATATTAAACACCGAGGGAAACAGTGAATTTTGTTTCCCGAAAATCTCGATGTTTCCCGAGAAGAAGTCGAGGGAAACATCGAGATTCGAGGGAAACAAAATTCACTGTTTCCCAAGGCATCAGTCTTTAAGTGATTTGTTATATAGCAACACAAAAAACACACAACACAAGACAGTTTGAAAAATGCGCCGAGCACTCGATCCATCATAATCATGCCACCTTTTGTCACGGTCTGATCATGGTCTGATCACATGCGCTAGCGGGCAACAGTGCAATGTTACCCTCTGACGTCAAAATTGTTGCCCGCTTTCGCAAATGTTGCCCGCTTAGCACAATTGATGGGAAACAGTTATTTTGTTAGATGTCATGTGACAATGGATCAACCAATCAACGCACATGTTGTATTGACAAAAACTCCAGCTATATAACAATGATGGTTATCACACTTTGATTGTAAAACACACATGTCAAGTAAGTTGCATAGCCATTTTAAAAAACTTTACAATGCATTTAAACATGGGTATGAAATCACATAACTTTTTGTAAGCTTACTTGTTTAAAAGTAACAATACCTGATGCACACATTCAAAGGAGTTTTGAAGAATTCAAAAGTAGTTACATTATGTAAGTTCATATACATATGTGTTTTGCATAGAATGTTGGACTGTATTGTTTTAATTATTGTTTCTTATTTTGATGCACTGTAGTCACGTGCAGCAGCAATGAAGAATCTGTATGAAAGGTAAGTAAGTGATAAGCAAGTGGAACTAGTTTGCAACTTGAACCCAATGATCAACAAACAAAACTAAACAACTGTAACATTTATGAAAAAAGAAAAGATTCCCTTCAAAGGTACAGTTATCAAGGACC